>CAUYRT010034353.1:0-84035 GCA_963574885.1 Lepilemur ruficaudatus | reverse complement strand
TTCTGAGGATTGCCCATGGTTAGAAGCTAGTCAGGTGTTCAACTGGAGCACATCATTTGAACTCTCCAACCTATTTTTTATAAATTTGAATGTCAATTATTGAAGAAAAATTTTCAAATATATTTTGAGGAATCAAAAAATGTAATCTCATGGGGTAAAATAAATGATTAAATTGAATTATTTGAGAAATGCTGTTTTTGCTGGTCATCTACAGATATAGTGGATCTAAGCCTAGAAACTCTCAAATAATACACCTCAATTTTTAAAATACAAATTTTTGTAAAAGGGTATTACAACTGTATGTACATGAACAAAGCTAGACAATCAGCATAAAATCAAGCCCTCTGAAAATCTCTAACAAGGTTTTACTAATGAGCTATAGAAATACAACCATAGAAATGCCACCTAAAAGTTATTTCTTTGGATAACATCAATAGTTTGGTTTATAAGAATTGAAACAATCTGATTATAGATAATGAGTCAAAGTTTCTACATGAATGTGAATACACAGAACTTGGGGAGGTGATATTTTTTTCTGATATTTTTACATATAAAGTAGACCATGCCACAGTCTGCTATGACACTTCAGTTTCTTTATTCTCAGTCCAAGCTCATTTAACCAAGTATCTTTTGGTTATAAGGAAGACAGGCCCACTTAGGCTAGCCCAAATACATGTAGAGTGGAAGGATTCATTATTGTAAAGAGAACAGAGACGTGATGAAATCCAAGAAACTGGATATGCAACTAAGCTTGAAGGAACTTCAATTTGGCAAGATGTCTGGCATCATTCATACTTTTAATAAAGTAAATCAATGTAAAAATTCTTAACATACAGGGTATAAAACATAGACCAGTTTATTGGGATGCAATAGGTACAAGAGAAAGTGTCGTATATCATTGTGCCTTCCTTTCCTTCCTCTCCATATGTGGATTCTAGGAATAAGAAACCTACTACTCCAGATAGAGATCTTCATGCTTGTGCACACTCTTGAAGCTAGAACTGTGGAAGAGATAAGTGTGAGGTCTTCTAAGATCTTTTTACTTGACCAAATGTACTGGGTCTACACAGTTGTTCTTAAGGGAAGGTGCCAAAATTATGGTCATATCTAAACAGGCATCCCTAGAAGACTTTTATGAACACAACTAATTCAGTACCATCCTCCTCTCTTGGCTTAAGCCTTACAATGTGGATACCTTTTCTTCGCATCAAAGAAGAGGAATGATCCCCTTTTCAAGTCAGTTATTTAATCCTCTCACCCAGGGGCCTGTGAACTTTTTCTGTATAAAGCTAGATAGTAAATATTTTAGGCTTTGTGCGACATATGATCTCTATGGCAGCTGTTCAACTCTGCCCTTGCAGGACAAAAATGACCACAGACAGTACATAAATGAATAAAAGTTTAGTTACAAAGGTAGATAGTAGACTAGATTTAGCCCATAGATGTAGATGGCCAACCCATGATCTGACTCATTATCTCTATGTTCTATTTTTATTAGGTTGGTGCAAAAGTAATTGTGGTTTTAGCATTGTTGAAATTTGCCCTTTGACATTAGAATACATTCTTAAATAAATGTGGTTATGTTATACATCATTTTAATGTGCATTTCTCACTTTATTTTATTTTTTTTTGCTGATGACTTATTACTTGCTGTTTATTTGATATTTATTTTAAACTATGGAAATGTTAGACAAAAAGCACATTTGAGTGATTTTCTTATTCGAGTTCAAAATGGATCGTAAAGCAGCAGAGACAACTTGCAACATCAACAATGCACTTCGCTCAGGAACTGCTAATGAACCTACAGTGCAGTGGTGGTTCAAGAAGTTTTGCAAAACAAACAAGAGCCTTGAAGATGAGAATTGTGGTGGCCGGCCATCAGAAGTTGACAACGACTAACAGAGCAATCGTCGAAGCTGATCCTCTTACAACTACAATAAGAAGTGGAAGTATTCAAGGTTGACCATGATACAGTCATTCAGCATTTGAAGCAAATTGGAAAGGTGAAAAATTTCGATAAGTGGGTGCCTCATGAGCTGACAGAAATAAAAAAAAAATCACTGTTTTGAAGTGCCATTTTCTCTTATTGTACACAACAATGAACCATTTCTCAATGAGATTGTGACGTGTGATGAAAAGTGGATTGTATATGACAACTAGTGATGACCAGCTCAGTGGTTGGATCAAGAAGAAGTTTCAAAGCACTTCCCAAAGCCAAATTTGCACCAAAAAAAGATTGTGGTTACTGTTTGGTGGTCTGCTGCTGGTATGCTCCACTACAGCTTTCTGAATTCCAGTGAAACCATTACATCTGAGAGGTATGCTCAGCAAATCAATGAGATGCACCGAAAACTGCAACACCTGTGCTCGTCATTTGTCAACAGAAAGGGCCCAATTCTTCTCCATGACAATGCACAATCAATGCTTCAAAAGTTGAATGAATTGGGCTATGAAGTTTTGCCTCATCCGCCATATTCAACTGACCTCTCGCCAACCGACTACCGCTTCTTCAAGCAGCCTGACAACTTTTGCAGGGAAAATGCTTCCACAACCAGCATGATGCAAAAATGCTTTCCAAGAGTTCTTCTAATCCCCAAGCATGGATTTTTACACTACAGGAATAAACAAACTTAGTTTTTGTTGGCAACAATATTGCAATCATTCCTATTTGATTAATAAAGATTTGTTTGAGCCTAGTAATGATGATTTAAAATTCAAGGTCCAAGACCACAATAACTTTTGCACCAACCTAAATAGTTCTATGATAAATCCCCTATAATTCTTCATATTGAAAAGTTGATATTGCAAATCCCTGAGGACTACAATAACTAACTAACTTTTCATGAATCCTGGTAGTTTATGCTTACCTTTATTACTAAAAAGATTTCAAAAGGACAAAAATCCTACACAAAATTAGGCATATATAGGGGAGTATACATGTCTTAAAGTTATTTTAGTCTGTGATAGAAAGAAAAAATTAAAAAAATAAGGGGCCATAAATAGTATCAAATGATACAGCAGTGTCCAGAAAGACGACAAATAAAAAAAGCCATTGGATTTGGCAATTAGGGGGTCATTGGTGACCTTCAAGAAAATAGTTTCAATAGAATCATTGAGGTAGAAACTAAAATGCAAAATATTTAGGTCTGATAATAATGAGCTGTCTAATCTTCTCATATGAAACATAGGTTAATTCAAAATGCACACAACCCAAATATGATCTTTATTTAAACACATTTCTGGAATAATTTTAAGCCAGTTTAAATAAATGTATTACTAAAATAGCTTTGTTTACAGCCTATTTTTCCTATGTCCATAAGAGCTATTGATTAAATTTCCTGCCACACTTGAATTTAAAGCTATGACCTGTGATCTCAAATTGATTTCCTGACAATACTGATTAGAATGGTGGGTGAACGGCACAAATTTACTGAAATCTCTCTGTGGTAAAGTCAATGATTCTTTTTTCCCAGTGAGAGAATTTGGTTATAAAAAACAAAACAAAACAGACTTTCATTGACATACTTCCTTAATCTATTTTATTTTCTAGTCACAGATGTAAATATATGTTAAATTTTTGTAATAATCCATAAAATAAGTAATAATATTCATATTTAATTATTTTGTCACAACAATGGCATTTTACTTGGAGTATTAACAAAAATCACCTCAAGATAGAATAGAAAATAGTTACAAATGTTGATATCTACTCTGCACAAAAATTATATGGAATTTTTAACTTGAATATGGGAATACAGACAATTATAAATAAGAAACATTGAAACTTTTTTTGTGTTTTTATCTTGATTATAGTTCCTTTATTCCAGTAATTATTTGCATTTTAAAAGTATTTGGTATTATTTTAGTCGGTTTTATTAACTAATCTGGAAGGTGCAGTCTTCCCATTTCTGCCACCCAAAATTCAAAAGTGAAAATGTTCCTATTTTGGCTTTTGAGGTGGGACAGGAATGATTATTTCTCTGTCTCTTTCTGCTCAATCTGAGCCCTTCTCCAGTTTACTAACGCTCCACTGTAGCTCAAGACTATAGAATGTCACATGCCTGATGGATTCTTGTTTTCTGAGTTTTATAAAAAAAAATTTAATAAAAATTCAACATAAATTTCAGTTATAAACAAATTTAATATAAATTTAATATAAACATTTCTTTTCTATGGGAGAAGAAACAATAGGCTATAAAGATATATGATGGCAATTTTAGTCTTATTTGGAAGCATTGTAGAATATTTCCAAGGAATTAAATTATACCTGCATATTTGTTCTTTGTGTCCTTTCATTTTCCAGTGATTTATTAAGTATTTACAATATATATGAAATGTGCAAGTAACTTGTGACGATATATGGATGACAGTTTTTATTATCTTTTAACTCACATTTAGAAGGTGACAAATATTTTTAAAACAAAAGGTAAACCTGTGTGATAAGTTTATTGTTAGAGGCGTGAGCAGGTATGCACAGGAAAAGAGAGGGTGAAATCTTAATTTGTTCAGATGATTTGATAAATTTAAATGTGTATTAATATATTTACTTATATTATCCTGAAAGCAAATCTGAGGTTTCTGTATTAAGGCAGACTATTTCTTCAGAACCCATTCCCTCACTGAGGCAAAATGACGAAAGCCAATTACTTATGCCTGTGTGTACAAAGGGTTTTGTGCCACAAGAGAGGAACTCCAAAATTATGAATCTTGAAGTTTATATTTAAGGTGCTGTGCAGCTGCCATCTTCCCCTCTTGAGAGAGTGAGAGAAACCTTGCCTCTCAAATGTATTACACTTTGGAAATGTAACATAAACTGGGATTTCTAATATAAATGAGTATCTCTGGGCTTTCATTCCCCTTTCAAGTAGAAGGATGTACCTCTGGGGAGATATCTCTATATGTCTCTGAAATTTGCTATCTATCTACTCACCATTTGACTTTCAAGGCATATCTTTTGTCCAAGTTTCCAATTTTCTTTGCCTAGAATAACCTAAGCACAGAGAAACACAAAAATATTTTCTTTACATTGCCACACAATTGAGGCAATGTTTTTTGTAGAGATGACATCTGAGCCCAGACTGTTGGATGTGTAAGAATTTACCACACAAAAGGAGAGAACCATTCCTGGCAGGGGGAAGAGAGGCATGACTTGGCAGTAAGAAAGAACATGGTACAACTCACGTCAAGTGGTTAATAGTTGTTATTTCTGGGAAATGGAATGTGAAAAAGAAGTGGCAGTTTAAGGATATTTTTCCAATTTTATTCTAATTGAATTACCTGAATTATTTGCATAATAAACTTTAAGTGAAAAAAAAAAAAGGTTGCACAATGTCATCCAGGAAACATTTCTCATTTGATTAAGTGTTAAGTGAAGATGTAGCAGAACAAAAAAACAATCATAGATCATGAGAATTTATATGGCATAACTGGTAATTTAAACTTCATTCTATGGGTAGAGACATGTCCTGAAAGTTTTAAAGAAAGGAATGATGGATTGCATCCAAGTTTTGGAACTATTACTCTGACAGAACAGAGTTTCAGTAATAGAGCAGAGGATCTGAACAGCTGCGGTAGGAATAGAGAGAAGGGAAAACACCTGAGAGACATTAGGTAGATGAAATCAACTTTCAACGTGCAGACATTAGCCAGTGATGGGGCGTGTGAATTATAGGAATAGTGGGAGTCAGGATGACTCTTGAGATTCTCATTTGGGCAGCTGGGCAGATGATGGTGCTAGTACCTCAAAAGGAGAATATAGATGTTTTCTTTTTGTTTTTCAGGTGGACAAGATAATGGATTTATTTTTTATATCCTAAAATTACACTTTCTATTAGATATTTTTATAAAGGTACAAGATAATACCTTGAAAAAATGGCCATTAAAAAGTCTTTGAAAATTAGATATGTGTTCTACTAGGGATCATCTAGAGAGGGAGAGAGAAAAAAGGTATATAAGAACACAAATATGTATCATACAAAATTTAAGATCTGGAATTGTGTGGCTATTGGCATAAGTTCAGTGGCTAAACGATGTCGGGCTCAACATCTCTGTGATTTTCTAGGCTATTCTTTCATATCTGCCACCTTATATTTATAAAATGGCTGCTGAGATTCCAGATATCATTACCATTTTCATAGCAAGAAAAAAGTGTAGAGATTTGGATCAATCTTGTCTGTCCTCTTTCATCAGTAAAGCAAAACTTTTTTCAAAATTCCCAGAAGTTTTTCACTTGTTCCCTTGGCCAGACTTGTGTCACAGACCAACACATTCCTGTGAATACAGCTGGAAAAGCAAATATTTAACTGGACATATTACTGTCCCAACATAATAAAGGGGTGACCACATAATAAAGGGGTGAGTAAATATCTAGTAGAAATTTCAGTGACTTCCATGGGAGATTTTAAGAAGGAAAATGAGTTTAGCATTGTTAGATGCTATAGTGTTCATTACAAATCTGGATTTTCCAGAGACAGAGTAATTAGTTATCAGATTAACTGGTTAAAAGAAAATATATTTGTAAAAATAAACTTATTATTAATTAAAATATCTCCATACTGAAAGAGCCCTATGATTTGAATTGGCATAGTAATAAGCAAAGACCACACTATCTGCGGCAATATGGGACTGCTTCTTGTTTAGCAAATGCGATCTATAAGCAGACCAGAAGCCTCACTTCCTTCTGATAACAGCTCTTCTGAGGACTCAGTCTAGCAAAGCCAAAATGTAGGACTTTGGCTGTGGATTCCAACATAATTTTAGAGGCAGAATTAAAAAGTAAGCAAAAGGGAGGGTGAGAGAAAGAGAGAGATGACTAAAGAAAATGGCAGATCCCAACTCTTGTCCTGTTCTTGTATTCAGAAAAAGGCTGGAAAGAACAACAGATATTATTTAAACTAGTAGTGATTTAGGGGCCAATTTCCGAGTTAATAAATATTTGATCCTAGTGAAAACTATCTTTTGGCTTTGGTTGGCAGAATGCCTTGGGTGAAAATAAGAGTTATGGAGACAGATGTAAAATTACAGCAAGTTAAGAAGTAATTCATCAAGGTAGAGGACTGAAACTACTCTTTATGACCTTGGCTTGGTGGATAAAGGAAGATAGATAGACAGTGACGAAATGTTGAAAGATATCTCTTTTTATTTTTATGTTTTTCAAAGTGGGAGCAAACCATGTTAATAGACCTAGGAGAACTTAGAGAATTAGGTTAAAGACCTCATAGAAAAGATGTAGTTAAAAGAGGGGAGACTGGGTCAATCTTCAGGCAGGATGATTTGATAGAAAATGAAAAAAATGGACAAAATAATGTATTAATAGTTTGCTAGATGTTAGTATTTCTAGTTCATTTAGCTGTCATTTATCAATAAGCATTTACTATTTGTTTTCTGATATTGGGCTTTCAAAATCGTAGAAATTACAAAGGCATTGTACGTTTCTTTAAAATGATTAAATGGTCCACAGAAAATGGATTTTAAGATTTATATCACTATCATTGCTTTTCCAAGTTTGACCATGTTCATTGTATTTCAGAATTTTCAGTAACTTAAAATACTTGTCTTTAGGCAGATAAGCCTAAGAAAACGTGATCTAGCTTACTGGCTAGAAACAAAAATCAAAAAATAATTAGGTACCATTTTTTCATACATCAATATTGAGTACTTCAGGCACTGTGTGAGAATGATGAATGTACAACGGAGTAGGGAAGCCTGGCAGTCAGTGGTCCAGAACTATGCACCCTTGGGTAGCCATAGGGTGTTAGGCAAGAGTCAGTTTTCATCATGCACCATGCTTTCCTCACTTGCCTATCTTGAAACCACACTCTTTCTGGAGTATTTTTCCACCTTACTCTTCAACGTCTTGGAAACTCCTACTGATTATTAATAAATTCAGCTTAAATGCCACTTCTTCCAGGGAATGATGTTTCATTTCTCCAAGCAATGCTAAGGGTTTCCTTGTTTTTCTAGCTTAGTGCTTTGTATATATCTCTATCACCTGATTATTTTTAATTATATTATCCTGATTATTTGTTAATCTCTGTTAACTCTAAGTAATGAATATTTCTAGAGAATGGGAATGTTGCTTTATTTACTTTTATTTATTTATTTATTTTTCAGCAAGGGGTACAAATGTTACATATATTTGCCCCACCTGAGTAAGAGCTTCAAGCATATTTACTTTTAATTTACAGGGTTTACTATGCTTCTTGGAATAAAGTAGGCTCCCATTAATATTTGTTGATTGGCTATATGAATTAACAAGAAAAACTTCTGTATTTGCCTCTCATATCCTTGTAAACCTAAAACAAATTATAAATTAGATTTATAAATTAATTCTTCAGAGATCTATCTATACCCTTACAGAAATCAAGTTAGCTGATAGAAGCTTTACTTAATCTAGATGGAGAGGGCACTGTGATGTATGGAAGCTCTTCTCACAAGGTTCTTTTAGTAAAAGATATCAATGTTGTCTTTATCTTCTATAGTTTTATGATCCAGGACCTGATCCTGTATTTAAATAATGACATTAGCTCTATTTTTAAATGAGGGTATACATTTATAGAAGCAGATATAAAATCATTCAGAACTCTCGGACTTTCTTTCTTTCTTTCTTTCTTTCTTTCTTTCTTTCTTTCTTTCTTTCTTTCTTTCTTTTTCTTTCTAACTGCTTTCATTTCTTATGTTGGAATAAAGTTATTTTAGTAATGCTTTCCAGTTTTTAAAGCAACTTTTTCACATTAAACTTCTGCCATGGCAATTTTTTAAAAAAATGGTTTTGGAACCCCGTCTACAAGATGTTTCCAAAGCTACCACTTTTTTGAGACTCACAAGGAATAGAAGCATATCAAAAGCTCTGACAACTCTAAAGTAAAACAAAATACACTATCAATTGAGAAGCCTGATAAGCAATCTGTCTTTTAAAAACTGACATTTGCCAAATTTGCTTGACTTGGAGCTACTTTTTTAACACCACATTTGTAAACATCCTATGGAATGAGTGTTCTATCTAACAAGCTTTGGAAGTTGTTTTTTTTTACAATGCAAGGAAAAAAACTTTCAGGCAATTTTGACTTTTTAATGAAGAAATTCAAAATCTTTATGCCATTTTAAACTTGTTTATTTTAATGTTGCTTTTGATTTAATTATGCTTTTTTGAATTAAATAAAATATTTTTTTCTAATCAGTGATTCCCATACAATAATCCCTTTATACATTATTAAAAGTGTTTTTTTGTTGTTGTTGTTTTAAGGCTTTGTCTCAGTTCTATAGGTTTCTCTTCCCCTACATGAATCCTCTATGTCCATATAAGTAAAACATTTTCAGGGAATGGTTTTGGATTTGGGTTTAACATTCAAATGAGCGCCAAATGTGGCTTGGTCAGAAAATAGTAATTCTTTTTTTAAAAACAAAACAAAATAAAACAAACAAAAAAAACCTTTCTTTTGACCAATTAGCTCTCAGGGGATTAAGAGCAATGACTATTAAATATCAATATTTCTCTGAAAAGCTGGTAAGTTTTTGCTGTATTAACTTGTGTAAACAAGAAAATGGCCTTTTTTCTCCTTTTGTTTTTACTCCCAATCAGTTGGTAGGATTTAATTAGCCATCTTTATTCAAAACTAAAAACAAGCTTTTAAGTGCCCTCCTATTTTTAGGTAAATTGACTGAGTTTTCATGAGGTGTAGAAGAATTCCAATTACTTTGTAAACTGTTATGACTAGGAGGGAACACAAATGAGAAACAAACAGGCTAGACTCTATTTAATTGGATTGAAATCTGGATAGTTCTTAAGTAATAGGTTTAGAGCTGTGCATTTTTAAAGTTAAAAAATTTAGACTTCAGAGAAATATAGAAAACTATACTTGAGAAAACTCTACAAAAAACTGTACAGTTAGTATGTTCAGAAGTACAGTAGCCTGCTTAAGGGAATGAAGAATTTTAATACTCAGGGGTTTATTTTTGTTTTGTTTTATAATGAGAAAGAATGATCTTGTGTAGAAATCTGCAATACATTTTAAAACTAAGAGGAAAATTTTGCTGATGAGCTGTTTATACCTTTTCCTTTTTAGCAACTAGATACAGCTTTAAATATAATATGCTCTCTCAATAAGTGATGCTTCTGATGTTCATTGGAGGGGAATGATATGAGGTCTTTGCTCCAAGAGGTATTTTTTTAAAGTGTATGTAAAAGTAGACTTAATTACAGCTCAGAAATGGAATGATGGCTTCTGTGTTTAAAACTAACATCATTTAAGATTGAACACATTGAACAACAAGTAAACTTCTAATATTAGCTAAAACTGAAGAGGAAAGTTAAACAAATTGCATTTTGACAAAGAAATTCTGGGATCAACATGTGGTGAAGGAAGTCAACCAGGAGATAGATTTGTGGAATGCTGTGTACCCAGTTAAAGCTCCCCTTTCACAAGGCAGAAATCTTAGCAGAATATTACAGAACAGTGCAAATAGTGGCTGGAAGACCCTGTAACTCAGAGTTTAGAGAGTAGTTTTTACTAAACTCACCACATTGCAGATTGATAAAATTGGCACTAGATTTAGGTATTATATAAATAGACATTAAAATAGTACACAATTCTATTGCTAATAGCACTAACTTTGTGAGCTTTTTAATAAATAGTTTTATTGAAATAAATCAGAGTCTGATATGAAATACGGAGATTTATGGCTCTACCAAAGACTCTTTTAGCTGTTCAAGACTTCAGTCGATTTTGCTTTTTAGTGCTCAACAAGTGAATGTGGGGCAAAAAAAAAGAGAGAGAGAGAGGAATAACTCCTCATCCTGTAAACCTTAATTTGCAACAGGTGACCTCTTGCTCATAAACACAATTTCTTTCATTCTATTACCAGCCTGGAAGCATTTTCAGCTTTTGATCTATTTATTTTAAACGACAGGATGCAATGTCACTTTGTATTTGCACAATGATTAGGGATAAAATGGGTTTTCCAATATATTATATGATCAGACACAGAGAAAGACAAGATCTTTTCCTCTTCCATCTAATAAATAATTAGAAACCCAGACCCAGTTTAATATCTTCCCACAGAATCTTATTTTAATCTCTGGCAAACAAATTGCTGAAATTCTAAGAAAAAAGTTACTAATTTGCCACACAGCTTGTGCTGTGTTTTTGTTAAAAACACCACTACCGCCACCACTGCCAACAAAAGAAAACAAAAAAACATTGTATGCTTATCATTAAAATGCACATTCAGTAGAGATTGACTCAGTGGTCTACTTCAGAATTGTAGGAAATGGAAAACTAAAGATCTTAAAGACTGGCTTTTTTTTTTTTTTGGTATAGTGTATCTCAGTAGCATAGACAGTATAGTACTTAACAGCTCTCCCAACATTTCCTTTGGTTCCTATTGTATCACTTAAACTTAATTGTATGTGAACCAGAATCTTGGCCCATGATCTATAATGTGAGGATGCTAAAACGTGTGTCATGCGGAAAGTATCTGATGGTGTGTTGTGCATTGTAATAAACCACTAAAGATTAGAGCTATGAGAACCAAAGAAACCAAAATCTATAATTATTGGCATTTGTGGGAATTGTTCTAAGAACATTTAGCCATTTTAATCCAATTTTCTTTTTTTATGGTCCTTAATGAAAAGGGGAACATACACAGAGGGTTTCAATCCACAGCCACTCTTTCATTCTTTCTTATTGAAGAATATAAACCAGATCGATGGCTTACTTCAAACATAAATCTTATTCAACATACAACAAAGAAGACAGAGATGCCCACAGTGACTTGTTCTAGTTATGTCTTTAAAAGATGCTTAAGATTGACTTTGGCTGCAAAACAATTATATGTCGACTTTTGGTTAGAAGCTTTGTTTTTAAAGATGTTATTGGAATTATATTCTCATAGAGGGCTAGTTTATAAACAATACAAGACTTGAATGATGTACTTTTTGGTATTACTTTATTCTGGTTTTATCACAGTTTTGCATTTAAAATATGAGCATAAAGAAATCTTGTTGATTTATTTTATTGACATCCGTGAATTGTCAAAGCAGATGCATTTGTTCAGGCAATGCTACATTAAATAATGTTTTGGAATATCTTTCTTTGAAATTATCATTAAAGCTACTTAACTATTAGAAAACTAGCATTATTGCTTGAATAAATACCTGAGTGTTATCCCCCCAAAAAGAAAAAGAAAATGCATAGCTCAGTTTATCCACACATCTTTTCTCTTTATTTTATATTTCTTTATCCATTACAGATAATAAATATGGTTTTAAACACCATTTAGTTATTAAAATATAAAACTCTACCCCTCAGAAATTGGACATATTCCACACTGAGGTTATTCAAAAGAATATGCTGCAGATTCTGAAGAAAACCACAGTTGAGATGAGTCTAGATTAAGACTATATATGTCAGAGAGGAAATACCACCTAATGTTCCAGGGAAAGAAACAAAAATTAGCAAATGAATAAATTATCCCCTGTGTACACTTCAAACAACAAGAAAATTGGTTGTTTACCTAGCAACTTGAGCCTTGTCTACAGACCACTAATGATCATTAAAATGAAACAGTTGAGCTATCATGTGGAATCTGTTTTCATTTCTGACTTCCGTGACTGAGCTCAGATGTTGTGTGTGCTTAAATCTGCCTGTGGGGAATCTTTGAATTGCTTAATGGGTTGGCCAATGGCAAGCTCTGCCCCACATTAACTAACCATAGCAAATCCTCTTGAGTAAACTAATATCCTCCAGTTGTATGTCATGTCTACTCTCATGAAAATGTACCATCACATTCTACTTTATTTCAAGGATGTTATACATTGAAATCACTGCCACAGTTAGGTTAGTATCCACCCATTTTCTGTCTGCATTTTTGCTTAGAAGATGGGTTTGAAGTCATTAAGCTTTGTTGATATAAAGGTGATGTCTAACATACGTTTTATAGCAATAGAGAAATCTGGCCAGCCTAATGATACTGTACAGTTATTTTGTTTTCATTCCTAACTTTATAAGTCTTCACAAAGACTCTGTCCACCATTTCTTCATGAAATGTAGCTTGAATCCAACCCCCACAATCAACTTAGCAAAAGCTGTGGATAGTATAAGCATGAGTATTACGTATTTGCATCATGGAACATCAGCTGAATTTTGGTGCTTTATGTAGGGGATTAAACTAAATACACCAATTTTATTTTTATAAAAGGGAAGTATGATCAAAAGGTAAGAGCTTTGATATTCTTCTGAAACCCATAAACCCACTCTAAAGCCACTTTTAAAAAAGAACCTCTACAATTTGCAATCAGAGAAATCAAAAGCAAAACCTTCTGATGTAAAAGCTTTACTGGCTGTGTAAGATTTACTTGGCCACAATTAAATTTTTGAAGGTAACACAGAGGTAATTACAAAACCATTTTTAATCCCTTCCAAATCATTTCAAAATGGGAACTTCTTAAATACTAATTTCTGATAAAAATATTTTATAGCTCGTGTGCATATTTATTCCTGGCCACCAAGACTTAAATTTCAACTGATGAAGGCATAAAATTCATCAGATAGGATGCTTGTAACCCAGGCCTATTGGTTTTACCAGGATTACATAACTTGCCCAAATGGTAGTTCAATATTCCCTAAAGAAGTGAGTGAATGAATGATGTTGATAAATGTCTAAATAGACAGGATTACCTCTATAACAACTTTATATAGAAACATTAACTGACAATGGCTCTTTGCTAAAGGATTTTTATGTACTCTATCTAATTTCCACAGAAGAACAGATGTAATGCTAATACAACTAATAATCCAGGACTACTACCATTCTACCCCATGAGTTTTATCCTTATATTAGTTTAAACTGAAATTCAGGTGGTTAGGATAACCATAGCTTCATCAAATTCTGTTTCCTTGCCATTGTTATTTTAGTACATGCCCCAAATAACTGTCATCACCCTTCCTAGTTGAAAGAGTGTTTTTCTGAATTTTCACCTTGGGTCAATTTATTAAAGGAAAACTTATGATGAATGAGCTTAATAATCTTAGAAACTTAAGTCTGAATGTCATTAAGAAAGCCTCTCTGTGATTATGAATTAGTCACAGGGCATTAGAGATGTAGATCTAAAGAACCCTATTCATTTAAGGAAGTATTAGAAAAATGTTCTTTTTGAGGCTTTGATTTGTGAGCGATGCTATTTTACAAAGAGGTATTGAGCCTTTACATTTACTGTTAGAGAAATGTAGGTTCAAATAATGTACCTGCAGTACAAAGGTCACTTATTAAGGACTTTATTCACCTGGAAACTGAAAACCATTGCCTAGAACATTTTAGTTACTTTTATTAAAAATATTTTATTGGCTGTTTCCATGGACATGTGTCATTTCAAATGACACAAAATACGATACTCAACTCAATGCAATTGACACATTCAACAAAGCATGAACAAATTTTCCAGGCTTTGTTTTTTTTGGCTTTATTAAATTATCCATCATTCTTCTAACTTTTTTTATTTTTTTATCACTTATGTATTTCTTGCTTGTAGCACCCAGGACATTTAACTGTTGTCCTATTTTGTTAATTTTAGATATATAATTTTGAAGTAGATTTATTTTATATAAGTCATTAAGTTTTTGCTTAGCCTATATTTTATATATATATATATATATAAAACAGAAGCTATATTTTAAACTTAATGGGAAATGCTAATTCATTACTAACATAGATAAACTGACATAGAAGAAACAATTTATTTCAACGTATAGACTTAACTTTTTTAATTATCTAGACATCAAAATGATATTTATATTGCCATAGATGAGAATTTTAAAATGTTAGTTAAATGGAGTGTTTGATCATATTTATTTTAATTTTAATTTATTTATTCAAATTTTAACTGACTTTATTGTATTATTCCCCTTTCTGAAAATTTTTATTTTATGTAGATTAATACCCATATATTTTAAAATTAAAAATCCAGATGAAATACTTTTCATGAATTCATCCTGAATTCTTACACAATTATTTGTAAGAAACTTCCAATAAAATATAACTTTCTCTAGAAAAAAATGATATGTTAAAAACAATTACTTCACTTAACTTCTTAACTGAGAGCTTATCAAACAGGTAGCTACATAAGAACATGGGGCATTGTTATGGACTGAATGTCTGGGTTCCTCCCAAAATTTGAATGTTGAAATTCTAGCTTCCAATATGATGGAATTAAAAGATCGGCCCTTTAGTAGGAGAGTGTTCATGAACAAGATTAGTGCCTTTTTAAAGGAGTCTTCAAAGACTAACCTCACTTCTTCAGCCATATGAGAACACAGTAATAAAAGGGTTGTCTATGAACTAAGAAGCAGGCCCTCACCAGACAACAAATCTGCTAGCATCTCCATCTTGAATTTCCCAGCCTCTAAAACTGGAAGAAAAAAATTCCTGTTGTTTACAGCCACCTGGTCTATGGTATTGTGTCATAACAGCCTGAATGGACTAAGATAGGACACTCAACAGAAAATTTGATTTGGTAGTGTTGGGAGAAATAATCTTTGCCATTTTTTTGGATATCCATGTAGAAAAGGTCTGGAAGCCTTCTGCCTCAGGAATATGAAAAACCTGGATTTTCAGAGACATTTATTCTCCAAAACGAAAGGAACAATAAAAAGAAGCGATGGAAGAAGAAATCTTACTTTGTAAAGATTTTACATAGTTTGCCATGGACAGAAACAAGGCAAAGAAATATACTCAATTCCCTTCAAAATAGCAACAAAGAAAATGAAATACCTAGGAATATATTTAACTAAGGAGGTAAAAGACCTCTACAGGGAGAACTATGAAACACTGAGACAGGAAATAGCAGAGGACGTAAACAGGTAGAAGACCATACCATGCTCGTGGGTTGGCAGAATCAGCATTGCTAAAATGTCTATATTTTTAAATTTTTATTGTTGTTGTCAAAGAGGCTATAGACTTGAGTGACATAAAATTAAAATTAAAATTTAGAGTTGAAACTACTCGTGTAGGTGAAAGAACGTGGTTAAGAATAATTTAGCTTTCTAATTAAAACCCGTATTTAGGAGCCTATTGATTTGTAGCTCTCTCTTGCAAAGCCTGCCACTGAAATTAGGTCATATTAAAAGTATTGTAATTTATAATTTTGATCTCTGAAGACATTTGTTTATTAAGCAGATTTCTTAGCGAAATGATTAAAATCATTTAATACAGCATTTGGTTACTAATTTCTTTTTGTTTACTATGTCACAAAAAAATATTCCAAGTAGCATATTAAAGAGCATTTTAAAAACATTTGTGATTTGACAAAACCCCCCAAATTTTAAAACTCTAGCATAAATCATAAAACAGTTGAATCCTTCAAGGTGAGTCAAGGTTCTTATTTACAATTAGCCAGGAAAGCTTACAGCTTCCATTTGCCTGTAGTGAAAATTATCACCTTTAATAAGAAATCAACCTGGATTCTCAAGTTTACTTGATTGATATCTAAAATTAAAAATGAAAAATCTCTCCAATATCTCAACAGTAAAGTTGAAAATATCAAAAATGTTTATAATTTCCTAACTTCTACATAAAATATTTTCTTAACTGTTGAAGTATTCATATTTTATTCATCACTTGGGCTTCTGCAATAAGAGAAATAAACACATTTTAATTTGCCTTTCATCTATTGTGTCTAATTAATTATAAAGTAGTATATTTCTGATGAGTCTTTCAACTCTTTAATTTTATACCTTCATAATGTAATGGAAGGAACTGTCATTATGATATATTTCTAGTCAGAAATGGTTTTCAATATGTTAAGTTCTTTACCTATACCACAATTCTCTGAATATGGTTACTTCATGCATTATTTACTTATTTTTTTTGTCTTCTTTTGACCCACCTGATTCTGTTGTGTTGCTTTTCATCTTTCAGCTTCAAAGCTCCATTTCTGGATCATATGTAACTGTCTAAAGTTAGTTGCTGGTATAAACTTCAAATGCAAAACTTTGGTTTAAAAAATTCCAGCTGAAGTTTATCATTCTAAAAATGTACAGCTGTTTCTACCACGCTATTCTTTTTATTGTCAAGATCATAAGGCTGAAGGCTAGAAGCAGGCTGTTTTCATTTCAATCATGCTAACAATCCAGGAAAATCAAGCTTTGATCTTTGGGAAGAAGATTTGGGACACTCAGTGTGTTAAAATTGGCATTGGAGGCTTATTTTACAAGAAACTTGCAGTTATGTTTCAAATGTGTTTTATATTCACTAGTAAGGGACATGTTAAGAAGAAGTAAGAAGTCATTCTGCTGTTAGCCGTGAAGAAATCCAGTTTAAATGATTTGGAAAGTAAAGAGTTGGGTATGACTTGTGTGGCTTTGAATGAAATAGATATCTGGGTTGTGAGTAATGCCCCTGGAAATGTTCTCCGAAAATTGAAGTCAGAAAAGAGGGAACCACCTTGAGTAGGGAACAGAGGGAATAAGGTAGGAGGAAATATTGTTGGGGACCTTCTCATAGGGTTGACCACTGGTTATCCTGGAGGGACATCTTAGACAGAACATTTTTTTATTTATTATCCAACGTTGTCGAGAAACAGTTTACATAACATAAAATCCACTAGTTTAAAGTATGCTATTCAATGGTTTTTAGCACATTTATAGTATTGCATAGCCATCTTCATAATCTAATTTTAGAATATAACCCCTAAAAGAAATCTGGTATTTATCAGCATTCACTACCCATTCTTTTTGCTACACCCTCAGGCTGGCCCTTGGCAACCATGAACCTATATTCTATTTTCATAAGTTTGTCTATTCCAGAGATTTCATATAAATGCAATCATACCATATTTGAACTTTTGTGAATAGTTCTTTCACTCAGAAGAATATTCTTGAGGTTTATCCACATTGTAGCATACATCAGTGCTACATCTTTCTATTACTCAATAGTGTTCCATTTTGGTTATCCATTTATCAGTTAACGGGCATTTGGATTGCTTCCACCTTTTGTCTATTAATAATGCTGCTGTGAATATTGGACAGAATGATTTTAAAATGTAAGTTAAATATTTTGCTATGTGTATTATTTCTATTGTTTTCTTGTGATTGAAATGTGGGAAAAAAACTACATGCATATTAGACATATTTTATCACAGAACCCTGCTTCTAATTTCTTTTTTTTTTTTGCAGTAGATATAAGACATTTTATTATTTTAAATCACCCCTAGTAAACTATACTTACTTAATTCTTTTTTATTCTTTTTATTGCAGCACATTATGGGGGTACAAGTGTTAAGGTTACATACATTGCCCTTGCCCCCCTCCCCACTCCAGTCAGAGTCTCAAGCCTGACCATCCCCCAGACGGTGCACATCGCACTCATTGTGTATGTATATACCCATCCCCTCCTCCCCCCTCCCGTCTGCCCGACACCCAATAAATGTTGTTCCTATGTGTCCATTTAGGTGTTGATCAGCTAATACCAATTGGCTGGTGAGTACATGTGGTGCCTGTCCATCCAAAGAACAAGTAAACTTCTTAAATGGCTTATGTCAAAATAAATAGCTTACAGAATATATGGTATGATTTTAGGAAACATGTTAAATCAGCATCAACAAAATACTGAATTTTTTAAAGTCAGTGTCTGGCAATGGGTCACAAGCTTCCAATATGAAAAACACATATATTTTGAGATATTTATGAATTCCAGAACATCCGCTTTGTGCTCTGCCTTAACATTTTTAAACTGGAAAAGAAGGCCTTGCATGATTTAAATGCGTTATTGGGAAAGCCAATAAGTTTTGATAAAAATGTCATTTATCAAGTAGAAATACTAAAATTGATGAAATTCAGGAGGATTTTTATATACACGTATCAAAAAATTACAGGGCCGGCCGGGCGTGGTGACCCACGCCTGTAATCCTAGCACTTTGGGAGGCTGAGGCGGGCGGATGGCTCAAGGTCAGGAGTTCGAAACCAGCCTCATCGAGAGCGAGACCCCATCTCTACTAAAAATAGAAAGAAATTAATTGGACAACTAAAAATGTATAGAAAAAATTAGCCGGGCCTGGTGGCACATGCCTGTAGTCCCAGCTACTCGGGAGGCTGAGGCAGGAGGATGGCTTGAGCCCAGGAGTTTGAGGTTGCTGTGAGCTAGGCTGATGCCACGGCACTCTAGCTGGGGCAACAAAGTGAGACTCTGTCTCAAAAAAACAAAAAAGCAAAAAATACAGGGCCATTTCCAGCATAACTTAAATCAACTCTGATAGTTATGAAACAATTTATGAAATGGAAAATAATATTTTCTCAGTTTACTTAGTTAATAATTTACCTTATACCAAATAGAATTCAAGATAACTTGAATATTAGTTTAATACATTAAAAGATTAACACTTTAATATATAGACACAAACATATGCAAACTTTTGTAGTAAATATGTTTTTCCAAGAAATCTGATTATCCCACTACCCTCTTAGTCAAATTTTATTATAATTTGAAAATGCTTTGATATTTGATTTCAAACATATAATGACTAATTTTCAGAGCATACTCAAATTATAAAATCAAATCAAACCACTAAGATGTCTTAGTTCATCACATATAAAAGCATAGTTCATCACATATAAAAGCATGAATCTTAGAGATTCCTAGATAAATTTACCTTCCAAACCTATATATGAGAATTTCCCAAAATTTTTATTTTGGAAATTCTTTGCCTATTTCAGTAAGATATTAACAGATACTAAGTAGAGAAAAAAGGTGAGTGTTCAGTTGTCAAATGATTATCCTTTACTGCAGGTTTTTGAGGGTCTAGTATATGTAAATTTTTACTGTGAATTGGAGAGAGAAGGAGAGGGTGGAGATTGAGCAAAAATCTGCTTTGTCACTTTCACTTATTTTCTTTTTATAGAGTACAGCATAGGATATCAGAATTGAAAGAAAGTTTAAGAATTATGTGGTCCATTCCTCAACCAACGAACAGTGCTTCTACTTGCATTGATTGATTCCTCTAAGTTGTTTTCCATTCCAAGAAAGAAAAAAGACTAAGTTTGTTGTAACAAAAATATTATTTCTGGGTTGTTTTCCTTAGATAGAGCAAAGGACTGGCAAAGAAAAATCAATTTGCTGGTGAAGAATCCTCTACAATGGATCTCTTTATCAATGAGAAGCTTTCTTCTCTAAACATATTATTCTTTATAGAATGTTTTCTTCATGGGAACAGGTGACACAAATGTAGAAAAGGTATTCCTTTTGAGTCAGATGACTTCATTTGAGTCAGACTCATATTATTTGACTTCTTATGAGTCATAATTTTGAAGATAGGCCTGTTTGGTTATTAACCCAAAGATTATTCTCCTAGAAGAATTTAAAACTATAAGTTAAAAAGACATTTGCTCAAGTTTATTGACTAAATTAATTCATTGAGATTTCATTAGTTAAGTCTTTAATCAAGAATTTTTTTCATTTGGAGACCATATATAGATGATGATTGGGTCTGGAGACGAAAGATTTGTTGGAGATCAGAGATTATAATTTAATTGATAACCTATTAATATTTAAATGGTTATATCACTCTATTGGCATCTTTGTTTGCTTACAGCAAATACAGATTAATATTCTCCTTAGACTTCCCAATGGTCTGTTAAATATAAATTGTATTACATAAATTTTATTCTACACAATTTTTACAACATTAGTAAAGAGAAAGGCACTTTCACAACCAATATTAAACCAATACACCAAAAGCCACATCCAACCTGCTGCCTGTTTTGTAAATAAAATTTTATTGGAACACAGCCACACTTACTTGTGTATGCATTGTCTACAGTTGCTTTCATGCTATAGTGGCAGAGTTGTGGCAGAGTAGCAGTTTGCATGTGGTCCACAAAGTCTACTATATTTATTATTGGGATAATAATAATATCAGAAAAAGTTTGCCAACTACTACCAATGTATCACATTACTACTACCTAGTAATCAGAAAAAATTTAATGTAGCTTCCAAAGTAGGTTGCCATCCAGACAGTAGTCTAAATATTAGAAAGTGTATATGTTTCTGTGAGTATATATCCATATATCTATACATGTGTTCAAACTTTCTTGTCACTTGGTGCTATTCATATTTAGCATACTATTTTGCTACTGTAATGTCAAGATGACCTTTCTTTAGAAACTTCCCAAATACTCTGTTTAGCTAATATTCTATTAGTACACATATTTTTTGATACTGGGCTGATTTTTTTTTTTTTTGTTCACCTGCCTTTGGAGAAAAGAAACTTGTTGACCTAAGAATATTTCTTGAGGTACAAATAATTCCAAAGTTATATTTTAATAGACTGATAGATATGTACGTATACTTGACTGTATTTCACATTTGTATCATGGAGGCATTCGGGTGGTTTTATATGTCATTCAATTTATATTAATATATGAATATTCCTCACTCTACAATTTGGCACAGAGTCAATTAGTCAAATTATTATTAAAGTGTGACTAGTACAAGGAACAAATTGTCTCACTTGATTGAATCATTGATTTAAATTTGCTGGTATATTTAGAGGTCATGTAGTGTAAGCTCTTTATATGTACTTTCATCCAAGATTTCCCTACTGCTTTTTGAAATGCTTTCTTCCCTTTTTATCTTATTTTAATTAACCAGTTTTCACTTATAATTTGTTACTAACCAGAATTATCTGATATGCAATGAGATTTTTGCATTTCAGAGAGTAATATTTAAAAATTAAAACATCAAAAATTAAAACATTGGCTCAGGAGAGGACACTGTAACTTCTACCTATACTGGTACATTTTCAGTCCCCTTTTCCTTTGTGCTATTTTAAAAATCAGGTAAGTATTAAAATACCTATCTTTAATAGGCACACTTTTGTCTAGATGTTTTTACTATAGTTTTGAAATTATGATATTAAGGGGGTATATATGTGTATGTTTACATTTCTGCCTAAACACACATTGCTTGCGAATTTACATGATAGCTTGTTATTATGGATACCCACTTGAGTCCACTGAGCTTATTTTTCCCAGCATATACATTTATATAATAGTATATGATTGAGATATTTCATTATAGATATTTATAAGAAATGGAGTTTTCCTATATATATCTCTTATAATAAAAATCATCAGTATACTTTTAAAATGCTTTTTTATGTTTTTAATTGATGTGTTTTAAAGTGGTATCTGTAGAGGACATTAATCTCATTTCATGAGAAGCTTACCATCTCACTTTCTTCTGTCCTTATATTCTAATTTTTTTTATAATATTTATTTTAGTAATACTCTGTGCCTTTACTGGCATGGTATGTTAACAGGGGTTTTATTCCAAAAGCTTCTTTCTTGATACCAGTTCTAGAAAATTCAAGTTCAAAAGTTTCTGATAACTGGATCTACATGTATGCTGGGGCAAACTGTTTTAATACACAGCCTAATTTTATGATAATAGTTTCTAAATGCAATACTAAAATTGTGTTTGACACTAACTTACAACTTTATTACCAATAAATAAATCAAATCATTAATTAAAAGTCAAAGCTCTGATAATATTACCATTATCAAATTTGTATGCTGTCAAATACATTTTCCTGGAAATATAATACATGTACCAGAAAGTGTTTTCAGTCTAGTGAAGATTTATTGTCTTTTCTTTAAACTTGTTTACATTTTATTCAGATTAAAATTATTTTTCATAATTAATAATCATGTTTTTATTTACCAAATTGCATACTTTAAATCTACAAAATAATATGACATTTAATTTGTACATACTACATTGAGTGAAAGTAGTATATCAGCCTAGCATTTCTTTTATACATCCTGTAAGTAAGACTCAAAAATAAGAACTGAACATTAATTTTATGGGTTTTTTTCTACTCGATAGGTGCTATGGATATAGAGGAGAGAAATCGCCAAATGAAAATTAACAAATACAAACAGGTAGCCGGATCAGATCCCAGACTGGAACAAGATTACCATTCGAAGGCAAGACATTTTTCTTTTTACAAGTTGTAAAATAATCAATTAATCATATGAAACAGTTAGATTCTTTGAAACTGCTGAATGCAGATCAGACACAAACATATAATGCAATGGCCCCATGATATTATTAAGTGCTAAAATTTATAATGTGTTTATATACTAGATCTTAGGAATAGAATATGGCTTATGTAAAAATAAAACATAACATTATATAATATAGGAGATTAAATATCTGAAGGACAAATTTTTTAGAATTTTTCATTTTATAAAACTCAAAATCCCTCAAAATTGTTTAGGAAGAACTTCTATTATCTTCTTATGGCTTTCTTGAACATAGGTATTTCTCCTATTTATAGTATTTTAATTGAACCTAGTTTATTACTGAATTATTAGAACAAAATACAAATGTTTCTTGGTTTGTGATGTTTCAAGTTATGAGTTTTTGACTTGAGGATAGTGTAAAAGCAGTACACATCCAGTAGAAATCATACTTCACATTTCAGCTGTTCCGTTCTTCACTTTCAGTAAAGTATTCAATAAATTACATGAGCTGTTCAATATTTTACTACCAGATAGGCTTTGTGTTGTTAGATGATTTTGTCCAATTGTAGGCTAATGTTAAGTGTTCTGAGGCTGTTTGAAGTAGGCTAGGATAAGCTATGATGTCTGGTATGTTAAGTGTATTAAATGCATTTTTGACTTAGGATATTTTCAAGTTACAATGGACTCATTGGGATGCAACTCCATCATAAGTTGAGGAGCATCTGTACATACACATGAGATGTTGTGAGGAGTTCAAAAGGTCTTTTAAGTATGAATCTTTTTGAACTACTTTTTGGAAATAAGTTGAAATATGAGTTCTGCCAAGGTAGGAAGTAAAGAGTATTATTTCATTGCTCTTGTCCTTCCTTACCTTTATATTTTCAAGAGATTTATAGGTTCAAGATATCATTCATGGCGAAAGTCATGAAAATACTTTGCTCTGATGTCCCTATTTAAATAAAAGAATGAAAATAGCAAAATTTACTCATAACATTTAGCTACTATGTGCTCTCTTAGTCATTTTATCATTGCAATCGTAATATTTGTGGTCTCTGTATATTTGAGAAAAGGAGTTGGGATTCTTATATACTTAAGTCTATTTTATCCTTACATACTTACCTTTCACTTTCTTTCTTTCCATTCCTTGGTGAAGTCAAGAACTTATTAAGTAAAGCATTAGTCACTAGTTGGGTACAAATATTTAGCAGGTAGCACCAGGTTCTAGCTTCTCCACTAATACAACCTAGAGGAGGCAGAGATTCTTACATCAGCATCAACTTCTAAATCACAAATCTCTT
The DNA here is from genome assembly GCA_963574885.1 of Lepilemur ruficaudatus. Classification (NCBI taxonomy): domain Eukaryota; kingdom Metazoa; phylum Chordata; class Mammalia; order Primates; family Lepilemuridae; genus Lepilemur; species Lepilemur ruficaudatus. The sequence goes on along the minus strand of CAUYRT010034353.1, from coordinate 59,725 downwards.
CCCCAAATTACATGAATACTGACATGATGAATTCAAGATGGTTCATCACAGAATTCTTGTGTACTGGAAATGTCACAGTCCTAAAGCCAGAGAGAAGTAAATTTAAGACAAATAAAAATAGCCTTGGCTTTATTCAGTAGGTTCTGAACATCTAGAAATTTTTCACTAAAATGAGAATATGAATACATTGAAATAGATACAGTAATTTCATAGAAAATAGTTCTGTGATGACATAATATTTCAGATATATCTCTAACCATTTCAGTTAGATATCAGGGTGATATCTGTGTGGGTTTTTTTTTTTTTTTTTTTGGTATTTCTGCCTTGGACTAAATAGATACACCCAAACATTTGTGACATCTGTTATGCTCTAATCTCCCATCTGTTTATTTTACATAATCAAAAAACCAAAGCCTGAAGTCCTAATAAAATAGGATATTAAAATTTCTATAAACATCTCTACAGATAACACAAATTTGTTTGTTTATATTATATTGTAATTTAGGAGGAATGTAGGTGATTTATAAAAATACTTACAATACTCTCAATATATTGTCAATGAAGAAAAGAGTATCAAGAGAAAATAAAGACTGGATAAAACAAGGTAACTCAAAAAGTTCATCTTGTGAATAAAATGCATAGCATGAGATCCTAAATACTTGCTCCATGTGGGGCATATGTTTTGACCTTGAGCTTCCTAACAAGCGGCAAAGGCAGAAAGGGAAACTTGATCAGTTGTATGACTTGCATTGCTCATACAGTAAAAACAAGTTCCTAGAAGCAATAGCAATGATTCTTGCTATGGATACTTGACAGAAATTTGTTACAGGAGAATGGACCAAAAGAATACTATAGGCATGGCTAGGATTTTTTTTTTTTTTCAAGCAAACAAGTTTTGATTTCACTCCAATTCATGAATAAATGCCTAAAGCTTCAGAGTTTTATAAATTTGACACCAATCATTTTAGGATGAGAAAAAATTTAAGTCTTGGTAGAAGATTGATTATACTAAGCAATATAATTTCCTAGATATTCTCTAAGGCAATGGTTTTCAAAATATAATCCCAGACCAGCAGTGTCAGCATCACCATCACCTGAAGTCTTTTATAAATGCAATTCTCTGGGCTTCCTGTATACCTATGGAATCAAAACTCTGGGCTTAGGGTCTCTGTGTTTTATAAGTCTATCAGGAGATTCCAATGAAGACAAAAGTTTGAGAACTACTGCTCTAAGGTGAACTGATTGTAAAATTTACTTTTAGGTAACTGAATGAGTTGACTCCCTCAATTAGAGTTTTAGCTAGAAGCCAGAAGTGTATGGTATCATCAAAAAATGGAGACTTTATTTTTAGAGTAAATGATCTGGCACCTTTATAAGGCCTCCCATGGTTTCTAACAAATCCTGCCATTGAATATCAAATACTTATAATTCTGTTTTCTATTGCTAGGATTATGCAGCCAGCTTACCCAAAAAAATATAATCAAATCATCAACATGCAGTTTTGTTAAAGGGTCCAAAACACTACCCTATTGTACCACAGCAAATTATTTCCTGATGTGGAACTGTCTTTGCTGGACCATCTATCTCCCCATCATTCTAGATTGATCTTACTCTCTTATGTATGAAAAAGATTACAGAGGAATCTTCTTCAATCTAGGGGATATATAGATTTAAGTTATTATCTTCATGCTAATAGTTTCTTAGATTAAAATTTTCAACACCATTCCTCTCTTTTTGATGAGGGATATTTAGCTCATATTTACATTCTTTACTTCCTTAGTTTAATAACAAGTGCCAATTATAGAGCCTGTTGTTGAGCAATGTATTTTAACATTAGATCTGATTCCTGAAAAAAATCATTTAACAGATGAGGGAACTAAGATATAGAAAGGTTAAATAATCTACCCAAGTTCACATAGCCACTAAGTCATGGAAAGTATTATTTGTAGCAAATACAGTTTTTTCAAATTTGAGACAAATGAGATGAAATCCAAAGCCTCAGACATGGAGCATATGCTATACTTCTGAGCTATATTCCTGAAATTCCAGTGAGGCTATTGCGAGGTCCTGTGTGAAATCTAATTGAGTGTTAGCCTAGCTGTTTTTTTTTTTTTTTTTACACTATAAAGTCTACATTTTAAATGGCATTGTCTCCCTGAATTTCTCAAGACTTCTGCATTGATAGCTGTAAATAATTCTTATTAAATTAAAAAAATCTTTTTAGTAACTCACTTTGACAACATCTATAAAGCAATACCTACTAAGTTGCTGTCTTTCTAAGAATATTTTAAGCATACTAGAAAATTTGAAAGGCAAGTGTTTATTTTTAATAAGAGCAGCAAAAGGAATATGTGGACATGATTCCTAGTTAATCTGTGGATGATTTCTCAGGAGGTTTCCCTTAAAATAGAATTTAGCTATGTACTCAGTGCACTTTTTCATTCCAATTGCACTCTTTTTATCCCAGCTTGAATGTGATTCACCTATTCTATTCTTGGCAGTAATTTAAGGATCAACTTATATCTTTTTATGTAAAACATTTTCTCTCCCAAGAAAAATGTGATTTGTCTGTTAAATTTAGCAGTGCAAATTATAGTTTGACATAGGTCAACTACCATTCTGTGAGTTATATAATCATAAATCAACATAATTATTAATAACTAAAATTTAAACAATGTATTTACACATGAAAATTAATATGTATAATTTGATGTTTAAACTTATGTTTATTTTTAAAATTAGCTATATTTAATATTTTTAAATGTTTCCAAAAGCAATATTGTTATGAAGATTCTTTTTAAGGAGTGAACATTTCAATAGATAATACTATACAGTTTATTGGTACAGTATTTATTAGAACTCACAGCTTATTTCTCTGTAGAAACAATGGTCTTTTTTAAAGAGCATTTTGTGGTAGTGGTACCACATTATCATTACACAAACTTCTTACTCCTATTATAGCTCTTATATCATAATTTTCTGTTTTCTTATTTGCCTCTCAAGAAGCAATATAACTCATGAGTTGTCCAGGTCTTTTCAACTGTAGGCCAGAAGCCTACAATAATTCCTTTAACCCATAATCTAATGGATTGAGTTAATGTTCTGGGAATCAGAGGACAACACAGTAAAAGAAAGGAAAAGAAAGTTTTTCCTCCATTCATTATGCATGCATGACCCTAGACACTTTACCTACATCCGGTCACCTTTCCCCCCCAGTCTTCTAGTCCTTTAAGCACCCATTCATAAATCTCAAAGATGTATTAGGAGGAAAGCAATTCAATTAAGCTATTAATAGTTTATATTAAAATATGTATAACAACACCATTTCATTTTTTAGAAAGCCCTGTAAGTACAAATAAAACTAAAATTGATAGAATTATAGGCAGTATCAATAGAAAATATTTCAGACAGTTTAAGTATATTTGGCAGGTAGATTGCCTCTGTTAACTACACTGTTTCATTTTATTAGAATTTGTTCTCTTCTCGACACTGAGAAGACACATTCAATGTTAGCCTTAAGTATTTTACATTGACTTTCAAGACATGGGAAATGGGGACACCAGAAGAGTAAAGACAGGTTGAGGCTGGTTAGAAGTGACCATATATGGGCTGTTTAAAAATTTGATGTTTGCAAGTCAAGAATATTTAAAGGCTCAAGAATCATCAGAATGTGGCAGCAGTGCATAAGTACAGTAGATGAGGGCACAGCCTGGAGTCAAATAAACTCCACCTGGGTGTATGGGGTAGGTTTAGCCTCTTATTCACAGTTTCTTTATCTATTAAACGGGGTTTGATATCTATTTTGTAGGGTGGTGTGAGGATTAAATGGGATGATACACACATATATAAATGGTTTAGCACCTAGTAACTGCTCAGTAAATAATGCAGATAATATTAGTTATTATTTTATGGTAACAACAGCAAATATAAATAATGATAGGCAGCAGAAATGAATATGATAATGCCAAAATGAAATGGTAAAGATATAATTGAGCTAATGAAAAGGATTTTAGTGTAGCTCAAATAGCATTGAATGTTCCATTTATTCTCAAATAAGGGGATTCAAGCAGCAGAGATGTAAAACGAAAAATGAAATTCAGGGAGAAAGAATTTATGAATATTGAAGTGATACGGAGATTTAAAAAATAAAAAGAACATTTTAGGAGGCACAGGTAGGAGGATTGCTTGAGCTCAGAAGTTCAAGACCAGCTTGGACAACATAGTGAGACCCTCATCTCTACAAAAATTCTTTTAAAAAATTAGCCGGGCATGGTGGCATGCACCTGTAGTTCTAGCTACTCAGGAGACTGAGGCAGAAGGATTGCTTGAGCCCAGGATTTCCAGGCTGCAATCAGCTATGACCATACCACTGCATTTCAGCCTAGTCAACAGAGGGAGATCCTGCCCCAAAAAATAAAAATACAGATAAAAGAGGCTGAAACATATGTATGATGAAAAATTACAAACGAAATTACTGAACTTAAATTTTGCTATCAAGGTTGACATTAAAGGTGACTGGTCCTTGATGAATTGATTAACAGGCATGCATATGGGTATGGGTGTTTACACAGAGTTACTCATTAGTTGTGATTATGTAAATGGATCTGAAAACTGAAAGACTGAATTTACAAAAAGCAAGTTTTAAAATGTAAATTAGATGGCTTTATACAAATTACTAAGAAGATTGATGAAAATACATGAATTTAGATATAATGTAGAAGTGGAGAAATGAGAGGTAATGTTTAATTTTATAGCAGTGATAGAAAAAAAATGCTTGGGAAAAAATATTTTTCTTAAGCAGAAAAGTTGATTTGATTTGCTGGTAGCATATTACACAGCCCAATCGCGCAGTAACATCCAGTGAGCCCTTGTGCCTGCTAGAGGAAGAGCTGCTGCAGCATCACTTCTCAAGCTACCAAGAGAACCTAGTATTCACATAAAACAGACGTCATTGTGCCAGTGTCAGGTGAATCATCTGAGAAATAGAGTGAGAATTCTAAAAGGAGTTATCTCAGTAACCCAATTGCTACCCTGCAAGTTCCTCAAGGAGTACATTAAGATGTTTTATCCGAAGTTGCAAAGCATCCTTCCTTGGAATAAGTAGTCTACTGTTTCATGAACAGAGGTAGGATTCAAATTTTCAAAAAATCCCTGCTAGATTTAGTCTAACTGGATATCTAGCAGAATGGTTTCAGAATTGAATCAGAATTAAGATCATCTATTTATGGTTTTCAACCTAAGCCAGGATCTTATCACTTACTGATGAAGATGCCAGAGGCAATGCTAGTGGCTGCACCTGGATTTCTTCAACGAAACACACCATTTCTCTAAACTTCTCTACTTTGTCAGATTTATCTGTTATTATGTTCATTTCCTCATACCCCTGAAATCAGATGGCTTCAGGTTTCTATAGAAAAATCTCAAGAGAAACTCTAAAAATCAGTAAAACTGCTGATATGGGAGCATAGGGAGAAAAAGACAACTTACATTAAATGGGAGCGCTCTTACTGCTCGACTCGCCTCCAGGGCTTGGACAAGGTGTGCTGAGTCCTGGCTGCTGCTGCCATCTCTTACATTTTCCACCTCTCCGCCAGCTGAGGATGCATTTCATCAAGTATTGCACACTCTTTGATTGCTTCCTTGCCCCAAACCAGGCCACAGTCTTCTAAGTCGTCTAAGCTGATTGTCCAAGCCAGCCAGACTCCAAGCTTTTTATTAGGCACTTGCTGTGTACTTTTTATACATCACTCTGGGCTATTTCTCTAAGTGAATTTATAAAGAAATACAAACTTAGATTTTAAAATACAGATTTTAAACTAGCAAGTAGGAGCAGCAATATACAATATAGCTCTAGAAGTGCAAGAGATGTTAGTGATAATCTTATCAAGGTCTAACTGAAAAAGACTTTAGTACCACTTATGAAATCAACAAATGGCTGATATAGCCTGATTAAAAGACAGTTGTAGATTAAAATGAAAAAGAATAAAATCATATTTTAAAAGCTTTTATGTCCTATTTTCTCTCTTCTATAGTTTTTTTTTCATTTTTTGAGGGTAAATTTCACATTTATTTTACATATAAAATGTATGTATCTATATATCAAATTAGCATTTGAAAGTAACTAAAAAACTTCTGCATGTATTAATATAATTTCTTCCTTTATGAGATAAGTAAAGGAAGATCAATACATTATCAAGGGAGAAGGCGCCATTGGAAGTATAATTTCTTGCTATTGATGCACATTGTAATTAACTATAGTATCAACCACATTCACAGCATTATTTCTGACATCTTGATCACAGAAATAGAGATATATGGGCAGTTTTGTTAAAGACTCTTCAAGTAATTTTTAGTGATTATGATTAAATGTAGACTACAGAGTAGTATTGAAAGTGTGGACTGTAGAACAAAACTGCCTAGATTCAAACTTCTTCCACTATCTCTGTGATCTTGGGCAAGTTACTCAACATCCTATGCCTCAGTTTCTTATTCCCCACAGTGTGCTAATAATAGTACCTACCTCAGAGGACTGTTTTCAAGATTAAGTCTACTTTTATACATATATAACTCTTAGGAAAGAGCTGGGGATATAATAAGCAATTACTAAATATTAGCTGTGATATGATAACGGTGGTCATCGTGGTGATGATGATGATGATAATGGTAGGGGCGAAGGAGAAAAAGAAGAATCATATTTCCAACATTTTGATATTTTTACGTTCTTTTTCTATTCCTATTTTTTCAACTATTTTTTCAACTACCTTTTTAAATCATAAGAAATAAAATATTTTTGTTTTGTATTTGCAGATTCAGTTTTAAAGTTATCTTTCTTAGCCATAAAACCACATTTAAATATAGTTCTCTTAGCCATGATTTCATTCTGACACTCAAGCATGGGTCCTTTTCCTTTATAGGCATTTGTGAATTGCTACCTGCTTCCATATGTAAATATAGTTTAGGTTAAGAAATATAAAAAGAATATTTTTTAATTATGAAGAAGTCATTTGAGATGACTATAAGAGCAAATTATGTATTACAGAACACTAAAGAATTATAGAAGAAATTTTAACTTTTCATTTTTTTAGTAAATATTATGTTTCTAAAAACTGACAAAGGAAAAAAAATTTTTTTTAAATTGCATCTAGCTACCTATAGGTAAAAGGGTCAATCTATAGACAATGGCTGCAATTGCCAAGAGCATAATTTCTCCCTATAAGAATACACAAGGGGAACATTTTCCTTCTACCTCCAGCAAAAAAATAAATTTGTGCCTTTATCTTTGCTTTCATCAAGCCTCCAGAGTTACTAGCTTGCTAATAACCAGGATACCTATAGGAGATAAAAGATAACGAACCACAGAAGGGAGAGAGATCTTTCTTTGTAGAATTACGGAGGATATGGGAAAAGAAGGAAGAAAATGTGATGAAATGGGGCAGACACATTCTTTCCAATCAAAGGATTAAATGTGGATATATAAATATAAGAATATTCAAATTAACAGATATGTGAAAACATATATACCTTTTGAACCAAGGCATTTATTACCTAATAAAATACATATGTTCTGTCTTAAACACTGATTATTTGCTTATTTTTTGTCTTTTATATTAAACTATATACTTCTTGAGAATATATAAATTATATAAAATATATTTATTCATCTTTGTAGTCTCTCCAGTGGCAGGGACTTTGCCTTGCCCGTAATAAGCACTCAATGAGATTATTTTTAGTGATGAACACGGGCATGGATGAGGAGGAGAAGTTAAAATGGTAGGGGTAGAATAGTTTGGAAAAGGTTTTAGAGGAAATGAATTTTAAGCATTTGTACCAATATAAGGACAAGATAAGATTTTCTGGAGAAGGTATGGGTAGGTTATCGCATAAGAGTCAAAAGCACATTTTTTAATGAGCATATGAATATTGATTTCCATCTGGAGATAATCATAATAGAATACTGAGAAGGAATGGGAAGATTTGGGTTCTAATTTTGATTCCACAACTTAAGTGATAAGACTTTGGATAAGTTGCCCAATAGTTCTTCACAACTTAACTTTCTTCTGTCTGCAAATTGAGATGTACTTATAAAGTACTACACAAATATATGGTACTTTGGAGGGAGCGTTGAACAGAACTACTGTGTATTAACATTTGGGTTTTAAACAATTTCATCATTAATTAAGAAATCATTTAATCTCATAAAAACCTAATTTTTAAAATTAAATTTAAAATACATTTTCTGTATTTTTCTTCTTTCAGTTCTAATGTTTCATTCATTGATTCAGTAACCTCTGGTCAGTGAAAGGCTCTCTAATATATGTATTCTCATGAATGCTTGAATCTATATAATTTTTTTAGAAACATGGGGCATAATAATTATGATTTAGAGAATAAATTTATGTGTATAATGTTTTGTCTATTAATTTACACAAAATCAATGATAGCCAATTTTGAATCGACATTTATATCAAAACCTTTAGTCAGTAAGAACAGTCATCTGGGGCAACGTGGAGCTATCCACATCTAATAATATAATTTCAACTTAATTTGGCTAATTATAATATGAACATATCTACAATGTTGTTATGTAACAATTTTGTTCATGAGCACAAAAATTGGTTGTAATTTTTCTTCAGTTGGAATGATTACATATATTATTTATTAGCAAACAAAATCTAATATTTTACTAAACATTTGAAAATTTTATTATTTCTATTTCATCAATTTTGAAGATCATAAAATGATAGTCAAGTCTGGAAATAATATAGCCTACCTTAGAATAGTATCTCATATGAAGGAAGGAAGTTTTGGCTGCTGCTAACTCCAAAGGATAGAAACATTGTATATGACAGACTACAGCACTAGGCCTGGCACAAGGGAGTGCCCAATAATGGTGATTATTTTTTATTATAACGTGAAGTAGGAGTAATAAGAAAAAAACTTAGAGTTGAACTCCATTCTGTTGGATAAATCAAAAGCTACTATTTCAATACAACTTCCTAACAAAGAAAATGGCTATGATTTTATGACTGGCCGTTTTCAGTTTACTTCATAAGCCTTTCCCATTTCCTGCCAAAAAAAAATTCACCTGAATCATAAACAGGTTTAAATGGGTTATTTCAACTTGAAAGAAAACATCTTTTTATTCAAGTTAGTTTATATGATATTGTTTTTGATTAAAGTTTTACTTTGCTAAAATCCATCGAATTATACTTACAAGTAATGATATTTTAATGCTGTTTTTATATTCCGATTATACATATCATTTTAGACATATTTTTCAAAATTTCAGAAAAAGAAGTAAATTTTTATTTTAAAATATATACCTAAAGTAGAAAACAATATGTGGATGTTTTTAAAATTAAATGACTTTTCTAAATTTACTTGCCCAGTGTCCCCGTTAAAAGTAATACAAATTATCTCAGTGATAAAAGTGAAAACAGATATTTTTAAATGAAAAGAAGCAGAAAAACATTAACAGGTTGTATAATCTTAGTCAATTCATTTAACTCTGTGTTTCTCCATTTTCTCATCTGTAAAATGAGGAAGACAGATCCTCTCTGAGATCTCTTTCAGCTTTAAAATATTGTGAATTATTGAATGACTCAGTGATGAATGAATAACCTAAAGCATATTTCACCACCAAATAACTTTCCTGGGCTTTTCTCTTAAATAAAGAGTGTTTATATGAGTTTTCATGGCTTTTGTTTTTATTTTTGTTTTTTCCATCTGAACATATTTTGCAAATTTGGTATCTTTCTATTACTTGGAACTTGTAACTGCATACCTGGGGTGTTCCTGAAGCTGATTAACTGTAATTCTGGATTCTGGTTCTGCAACATTAAAAGAAAAAAAATTGCCAGAGACCAAATGAATAACAATAAAATGAAGGAAAGAGTGAATTAAGAAGGAATTAAGTAACTAAGCGAGAAGAGATGAAGAGAGGGGAAAAAAAGAAAGGATGAGAGGTTGGCAGGAAAGGAAGGAGAAGAGGAAGAAAGGGAGGGAGGAGGCAAGCCAGCATAATCCTTCCAAACTATCTAATTAGGAAAGCACGTGTACCTAAGTAATGACCGTACAAATAGGTTGTGTTAAGTGATATAATAAAAGAAACTACACAAAGGAAAAATAACAAGAGAAATATTTGTTTGGCTGTAAGAAATCTGGGAATAAAATACATGAGGTGTGAAAGATTTGTCAGACTGAGGACAGAGCTTAAACCGTGTTATAAAAGTACGTGAGCACTAGCCATGTTTTAGAAGTGGCCAGTAGTTCTTTAGGGTAGAAATATACAACAAATTAGGGAACATTTTACGAGAAAAGAATGGAAAAATTGGCTAGGACTGGATTGTGGAGAACTTTGAATCGTTCAGTTAACAATATAGAATGTTCCTGTCTATTTTATGTTTATGTTCTTCTATATTTATTGTGTTAAATATCTATATTATTTAATATCTTATCATATGTTAATTATATCAACATTAATTTATTATTTTAATATATATTTTATTTTTGTTCTATATTATTTCTCTATATTTTTATAAAAGCTATATCAAATGATGTGTTTTGAACATCTTTGAGGAAGTCACTAGTATGAACAAATTTGTGCTTTTGGAATATAACTTCAATGATGTATTTAAGATGTATTTGAAAAGGAGATCAGAGACAAGGAGTCCCATTCAGAGGCTATTGCTTTTGTTCAAGCAAGAGGTAATTGTTCGTCTTTGCCCCTGCTTTGACTGTTGTTGGCTCCATCCCAAATGGGATGTAAACCCAGTTGATGCTGCTCTGTCTTCTCACACAGGGAATAAGAGTAGTGAGCCTTTTCTAGGATTTTGAACAGGATATAATCGTATATGCTATATTCCTGAATTTGATGGATCAGAGCAATTCTCAGGCCCCTTCATGTTTTTCAACATTATACATACTTAGGTTATTATTTAGCCTTGATTCTATTAGGAACAAGTGTCTTGAGTTACTCTGTTACCTTCTAAGGCACTAATATTTGAATTAATTTTTGTTGTATTCCTACCTGCTTCAGATTCCCAGGGCATTGTTCCTATAGCTATGTTCTTATGTTTTATTTCTGTTACAACTTTTGGAATGCTATCTTGTCACTTGACAGCTGCAATATCTGTATCCTATATCCTAAAAAAAGGGTATAAATATTCTCTAAAAATTTATTAAAATCACATAATAAGCCATGTAATGATTAAAGATAGTTACAAAGGGCCAAGTGCCAGAAATTCTTATGGCTAGGGAGTGTTTCTGTATGACTTTTCTTAATTGTAGCTAGATCTTACGGTTTCCGATCTGAAGGCTTGGAAAGATATTTACTCATAAAAATGATGTAAGTGTTTTAATAGTGAGTTGACCCATTCAGTTCATACTAGCAGGAAACATTTTGTTCTACCTGCTTGGGCTTGGATATAAATGAAATGTTATATATATATCAGAATGAGACATTGTTATTAATATATGTAAGGGTCTGAGAAGAACAGACTTTCTTTATTGAGGCAGAAATTTCAGGCTGGCATGGTGGCTCACTTCTGTAATCCTAGCACTTTGAAAGGCCAAGGCAGGAGGATTGCTTGAGGTCAGGAGTTCAAGACCAGCCTAAACAAGAACCAGATCCTGTCTCTACAAAAAATAGAAAATTTAGTTAGGTGTGGTGGTAACCATCTGTAGTCCAGCTACCCGAAAGGCTGAGGCAGGAGGATCGCATAAGCCCATGAGTTTGAGATTGCAGTGAGCTATCATGATGCCACTGCACTCTAGCTAGGGTGACAGAGAAAGACTCTGTCTCAACAAAAAAAAAGAAAGAAAGAAGGAAAAAAGAAATTTCAGATGACATGAGTTTGAGATGTTACTGAATAATAAAGGGCATACAAATAAATCTAAAACTAAAGCTGTTGAAAAAGAAAAAAGTCATTTACCTTATATGGTTACATCTCAATCATAAATGGCTAAGTATTAATATGTTATATTACATATTATCAGTAAATTTAAAAATTAGCTGCCTATCAGATGTTGGGAAAAAGAAAACAATATATAAAATATTTGAAAGTTGTTTGTAAACCATAAAATTATTCAAGTTTTAATTATTATTAGTGTTATGGTAATGGGTTGTTACTTTCCTTAGTTTAACTTTACTTAATATCAAGTATAAACATAATTATAAAAACTAACCCAAGTTAAACAGTTTCAAGAATGAATAAACCAGAATTTCCAAGTCAGGTTTGGTGTTATCCTACCCTAGGATAGGGTAGGATAGTAAAAAAACTATCTGGTGTTGAAGAACAATACCTTTTTTTTTTTTTTTTAATGAGACATGGAATTAGGAAGTTTTCATGACCATTTTCACACTTTTTTAAGTCAAGGTAAAATATTTGAGATTTTAGCTTAATGATGGTGAACATGCAGTATCATAATCTAGAGCTTCTTTAGTTTCATCATGGACTATGCCTAATTATTATTATGGTAAATATTTATTATGCGTCAAGACCTGTGATCTTATTTAAAGCTCACATTGGACCTATGAAGAAGGTATTATCTCTACTCTATAGATTTAGAAAGAGACTCAAAGAAGTTAAGACATTTGCCTGAGATTACATAGCTACTAGTAAGTGGAAGAGCAATTACACATCCATATTTTCCAACTCAATCCCATGGTCATTGTGATATATTACCTCTTATCATCAAAATTAGATGACTACATCATGATCTTCATTAACATTATTTCTTCGAGAATATGTCTTTATACCATGAAATCAGAGAATATTTATTTTTCTGACACCGATCAAGAAGAGTTTACATTCAGGAAGGTGTATCAGTCAGCTTGGCATTCAACTATTCACAACAAAACTCCTAACAAAATAATGTGAATAAATAAGAACTTTATTCCCCTCATACAACAAGGAATCCAAACAGCAGCTCAGAGCTGGTACCTTTGCTTAAGGAACCAAGCACTCTGTCTTCTTGCTCCTCTTTCTTAGAGTAAGGCATTTATCCCCATTGTCACAGAATGGCTACTATATCTGTAGACTTGTGTTTAAACTCCAATCAGAAAGAGAAGAGAGAAAGGCAAATGACCATACCAGTTCATAAGCCCACTATAATCAGAAAAACATTTGCTCTCCAAAATCCCATTCCTGCTGATACCTCAGAAGTCAGATCCCTTAGCTACAAGGGATCCTGGAAAATGAAGTTGTTGTGTTTTGTTGTTATTATTAAAATCAGTATGTATTCTTTCAGTAAAGAATAAAGGGGGCTGGGCGCAGTGGCTCATGCTTGTAATCCTAGCACTCTGGGAGGCCGAGGCAGTGGATCCTTTAAGCTCAGGAATTCGAGACCAGCCTGAGCAAGAGCAAGACCCCATCTCTACTAAAATAGAAAGAAATTAGCTGGACAACTAAAAATATATAGAAAAAAAAAATTAACCAGGCATGGTGGCACATGATTGTAGTCCCAGCTACTCAGGAGGCTGAGGCAGGAGGATTGCTTGAGCCCAGGTGTTTGAGGTTGCTGTGAGCAAGTCTGACACCACAGCACTCTAACCTGGGCAACAGAGTGAGACTCTCTCAAAAAAAAAAAAAAAGAGAAAAATAATAAAGTGGAAAAGACCAGGTGTGGAGGCTCAGGCCTATAATCCTAGCACTTTGGGAGGCCAGGTTGGGGGATTACTTGAGCCCAGGAGTTCAAGACTTGCTTGGGAAATAGCAAGACCCTGTCTCTACAAAAAAAAAACATTAGCCGGGCATGGTGGTGCATGTCTGTAGTCCCAACTACTCCAGAGGCTGAGGCAAGAGGATTGCTTGAGCCCAGGAGTTGGAGGCTGCAGTGAACTATAATGACGTCACTGCACTCTAGCCCGGGCAACAGAGCAAGACCCTGTCTCAAAAAAAAAAAAAAAGAATAAAGGGGGAGAAGGAATATATTGGGTAGACATCCAACAGCAACTGCCACAAATAAATAGGTGTTAAATACTCTAATTACCAAAAAGAAAAACCAAAGACCCACTCATAACCCCCAAATAGCTAAATATTGAGATGATAATGGTTTCCATTAAATGAGTATGCAGTATTTCTTGACTGATTAGAATGGAGTATTTTGGGAAAGGAGGAATCAAAGATAATTTAAATGTTTTCTGGGTTTTAGTTAGATACTGAGCCTAATAAATAGTGCAGGGAATATAAGAGATACAAGAAGAGCCTGTATGGAATGAAAGAGAATAAATTTGGTTTGGGCTATATTGAATTTGAGGTTGCTGCTAAACAGCATATAAGAGATGTCCTGTTAGCATCTAGAAACACAGATCTGAAGTTTGGGAGAGAGGTGAGGCAAAAGGTAAGGCTTTATCAGTCATGATGTGGTACTTAAAATGGATAGGTAATGGATTAGATCATCCATACACATAGTGGAAAGAAAAGAGGTGTAAAGATGGAAACTTTGAGACAATATAATTTAACATCAGTTTAGGGAAAGCAAATCTAGGAAAGGAGATTAAGAAGGAGGGATCAGGGAGATAGGAGAGAAATCATGAATGACATTATCTGAGAAGCCATAATGGAAAAGTTTTAGGAAGAGAGAAGAAAGAAAAAAAACTAAAAAGACACCACTAACTGGTAAATAAGGGTGTTATTGGGTTATTATGTTTGTTTTGGGGGGGGTGGTTATTGAAAACAGCTTCAGCAAATGGTAGATTAGAATGGATTAAGAGTTACAGATTCTCTTGAAAAAAATGTTAAATTCTTTTGTTAAGGGCAAAAGCATAAGCACTGAAGCTACCTGAGATCTCTAAACCGGGGATTTCATTGCAGAACTGGCATTTCTATTGCTGAAAATTGTGAGAAATCAATGGAAATAAAGGTTTATGTTTTTCAAGGAGGAGCTGATTACTAATAGAGTTCCCACAAAGCCAGACCTTTGGGAAAGTCCTGGCAATAATTCTTCCTCTACAAATTCTTCAGGAAAAATTATTCACCTCATAAATTTCCTCCAGACCAGGACACAGTTCTTTAGTAAGTCTTGGCCTATGTGCTAAGAGTTACCCTTGTTTGATTATAGCTTTTTACCTTAAGCTGTTCTTGCCATACCATGTTTTAAAGATCTCATTGAAAGAGTCTGTTTCTATATCTTTTTGAGTGGAGATTAATACCTTCTTCACAGGACCAATGTGAGCTTTAAATGAGATCACGGATTTTAATACATAATAAATATGTATTGTTCCTTACTCATTCTCTCCTAAGGAATCTTAGTGAATCCTACAAACAATGCCTATATTTCTAAACCCCCAACCCAGTGATGTGTCCGACTCTATGTTCACCGGATAAATTGAAATCAGCCATGGTGTGAGTATTTATATTGGGGAAATCAGCAAACTCTACACATCAGAATTATTTTCCCCTGGAAAGCCAGTTGTTAAGCATTTACTGTAACACCACTGCCTACACCCACCACAGAGAATGAAATGATTATACGACTAAACTCTATGCAGCTATCATCAGTCTCCTGTACTCTGATTTGTTACTTCATATTAGAGATAATACTTCAGTATATATCCCAGGTTAAACTTACCCATTCCATTCATCTTGATCATTAAACATTTATTGAGTACCTACAATTTGCCAGGTACTGATACAGATAATAGGATTCCTAAAATGAATAAAAGTCATTACCCTCATGAGGTTTTTAATCTAGCAGAGTGGGCATATTACAGATAGATAAATAGATTGATGATTAAAACATGGATGGGTGGATGGATGAATAGAAGAGAGAGGTATGTATGATATCACATGATAAAACTATAGTAAAGGCATGAAAGAAGTAATTTAGAAACACTCAAGGTAGTGATTAATTCTCCTTGAAGTAATTAAGGAAGATTCACAAAGGAGGTGACATCTTTACTGTGCCTTGGAGAATAACTAGACTTATCTCATGAAGAAGGTGTTCAGTATGGTTCATCCTACCTCACAGTACTTCACCTGACTCCAGCTATCACAAAGACCATCTTGCAAGCTTTGGGAGGATTAACTAAAATGATCCACATGTATTATTTAGAATGGTGCCTTTCACAGGATATATACATGATAATCATAGCTAGTTTAATTACCATACCAGGCGGAAGATGCCATCAGGCCTTAAGATCATCAAGAGAGAAAACTCAGTGCCTCAATCTCCAGTGAAAAATTTAGATCCTAGACTCCATTCCAGACTGAGGCATGATATTCATTAAGCTCAGCTTTATTGCATAATCCTTCCCTTTGAGCTCTGCAGCTACCAGCAATCTTTCAAGCTGGGATTTCATTTGCAGAATATTGTTTACAAGAGTAACTCTTAAATGAGCCCTCAAGTATCTGTGGCCTTTTCTCTCTGCCTTCTTCCTCCCAAGTAGAGACCATTATCACACACTACCATTTTGAGGAGTCATATGTAAACAAAATTATCTCTGACAAATATGTTTTTGTAAGGTACAGTATTCAGATCAGGCACTGATGCAAACTTTGACAGAAGAAAAAATTATCTGGAAGTAGCTCCTCAAAGAGAGAGTACCTGCAATTGTGGTATTATCAAAGGTCAACAACTATTCTCTTTGAATTATAATATGAAATAAAAAATAGGATGGCAAAAATGAGAGCATCTTCTTACTCACATGGTTATGTAATTGACTGCAGTGCCAGGTCTCCCTCTGCCTCTGTGTTTTCCTCTCTATGCCCTGCAAGAACCCTGCACAGAACCTCAGACTTCCCTTTCTTTTCCAGAGATTATGTTTGCCCTGGTTTTTTCCCTATATTTTGATCAATTCTGTGTATTTCTTCCCTGAATACAACATATGAATATCCCAAGTACTGCTTGATAGCATAAAACTTGTTTTTCTTCAAAATTGGGTTTTATAATACCCAGTATTTTGAAACAATCAATTTTGGGAATAGTGTTTTAGGCAACAAATTGCAGTTATCTGGTGAGATTTATTAAATTGAAGATATGCAGTGTTTAAGAAAACTCTCATAATCCCACCCCTATCTTTTGTCTGAGAAGTTCATGTATGCAGTTCAAACAACAAGAGTTGCCAAGATGCTGTAGAGAAATCAAATAGGAAATTACCTAATCTAAGAACTTCAAATGAGGATACTGGAGAAAATGGAATTTTTATTTTAACAGTTTGACATTAGCTTTTTCTTAAGTATTTCATTCTAGAATTTTAATAATAGCCTTCTTTTCAATAGAGCTTTCCAGATATGCTATTATTTTCCACTAATGTTAGATATAGAGGAAGAACATTACATTTTCCAGGCCACTTAAGAACTCTTTAGAGCCTGGAACATCCTGAAGAATAATCATTTACTGTAAATTTTTCTAGTTCATGATCTGCTTAATAGTAATGTACAAAACATCAAAATGTTGTCGGGAAAAGCTTCTTCACTCTCTTCCAAGATTTTAATGATCTCTAGTCAGAGCAGTTTTCAGCTGAGATCACGTAATCCTATGCAATAAATCTTTATTTTTATTCGATTAAAGGGAATGATGAGCATATCATTCATTGTTCAGCTGTCAACTGTATTCTAGTACATGCTAATTATTTAAAACATTATGTATTGAATAGTGCCAAGACACCACCAACTATTTCCTAAATAAATGAATTTACTTATTCACATTCATAGCTCATTACCTTGGTATAATAACAATTTAGCCACTTCTATCTCACTGTTAAGGCATATAACTTTTATTTCTCGTATTTTAGATAAAGCAAAACTACATTTAACAATTTTTAATGTAAACTCTAGTACTAGGACATTTCATACTTAAATTTTTGGGGGCTTATTTTGAGTTGTATATGTGAAGATGTTATATTCTAAATATGTTCAAAATATGTTCTTCTAAAATTTTATTTATAAAAATATTTTTCATATTCTTTCTCACTGTCCACATTTCTCTTTCTTTTAATTATATGTCTATTTGTAATGGAAGCCTGAACTATACCCCAATGGTAAACATGCTCAGTTGCTTAGAAGTCAACAGAGAAATACATTTGGTGCAAGCCTTAAGTAGATAACAAAATTATCATCAAACTAGAGCTTTTAGTTAATTTCTATTCTTTCTTTATATAAACTATTTCATTCAGTGTTTTTATTTAATGACCTTCTGCTGTAGACACTGGAAATAAACCTCTACTATTTGCTAAACATGCTACATGGGTATTTTGAATATATATTTCTTAAGAATTCTTAAAATAGGGTTTACCCTTATCTTCCTGATAAGAAGACTAAACCTCAGAGTTTAATTTAACTAAAAATAAAATTAAATCTTTGACTCTTAAGTGCTAAAAGAGATGCAAAGATGAGGAAGATATTGTCCTGGGCTTCTGGAGTTTATATTCTAATAAATGATTTGAAAATTAAGCACGAACATATTTACATACACATACACACACACATAAAGCCCTGTAACAAGGTAGTGTATGATGAAGTACATAAAAGACATAAAACTATAGTATGGGGAATCTTATCTTTCCTTAAATTTTGCGTATCTAAAATTTTAGCTTAGCAAACTAGATTATCTGACAGATCTCAAAGTTATGTACAATTCACACCATGCTTACATGTGTTTTAAAAACTAAACAAATTCTTAAGCCTTAGGCTAGCCTGTGTGAACCTATGAATCATAGCAACGGTACTAAAAGTCATGACCGACTTAAAAAGACAATGGCTAGACCAGGCAAAGTCAGAATCCTAACTACTGAAATTCAAAAGTCAAGTAAGCTGTTAAGATTCGGAAATAAAGGCAAAGCAGGACAAGAACCAATCAGGGAAACAATGGGATACACAAGTACCAGGTGTCTTTGGACAGGAAAAGTTACCAAGATAAATATTTAAAATGAGGTACGTTCTGTGTCAGCCAAGAAGTGTCATATGTATTTCCTGCTGAGTTAAAGCTATTCCTCATCCTGCAGTTGGGGACTCAGTATTTCCCTACAAAGTGATGGGATATGGATGAACCTGGCTGAATGGGGAAGGTGCAGTCTGAGACTGTGCTAGGAGTCCGTGGTAAAGATGGGTTTATATATTTATTGTTAACTACTTCTATCTAATATTTCGTTAGCTAAACATATTCCTGAAATTGATTGAGCCAGTATTCAGCTACGATTTGTCTAATCATCATCATCATCTTTGTCATCATTTGTCATTTATTAAATTCTTGTTGTGTGTCAGATATCGTGCTTTACATGCATTATCTTGTTTAATCCTTGCAGCAAGCCTGAAAGATGAGTACAGTTGTTGTCCTTATTTTAACAGATGGAAAACTGAGACTCATAGTAGTTGATCCAAGATCACAAACCTAATACTTTATGTTGCTAGAATTCAGACCAATGATTCAGTCTCGTTACAGAGCATTGCCTCTTAACGATTACATTATTACCCTTACTGCCTCCATGGTCAAAACTTACAGTTTTTCATGTTCATTTAGAGGATTTAATAGTCCGATGAGCAAAAGTAAATAAGAAATATAATATCCAAACTGTTTTTCTACCTAATTATAAATTATTTTAAAAGAAATAGTAGCAGACTGCTTCTCTATTTTATTATAAATTTTGAGAATAAGAAAGGAAAAAGTCCCCCAAATACAGTGTAATATCTATTGAACAATTTTATAGCTTTGAAAAATTTCAAAACTTTTATTTTTGTATAAATAAAATGTCCAGAAAATATATAAATAAAATAAAAGACTTTCATATCTGTCTCACCTTGAGATCAAACTTAATTTCATTAAATTTAGTGAAAACATATATAAACATATAATTTATTATATATATATGTATGTGCAATATATTAGACAGGTAGATAGATAGCATAGATAATGATGGCTCCACACACTGAAATGCTATTCTAGGAAATGGCTTAAGACATTGTCATTTAAAGTGAATTTTTTTGTATTTTAAAATGACTTTAATTGTAAAAGAATATCATGAGTTAAATTTTCTTCAAATGAATCTACTGTAAAAAAAATGTTCCCTTTAAAATCAAACACTACAGTTCTAATTAAACAGATATTTCCTGGGAATAGGCAACAATTTTTAGAAGAATTTCATTGTATGCTTTTTGATAATTGAGAGTTCATCTAACAAAGTAGAATGTTAAAGTGGACTAAGAAAGGCTAATTCTCCCCTAATTTGAATGTATATTGCAAGATTAATAGATTTGATAAAAATTATATGGAGCCTTAGAAATAATCCCTTTATCTTATATTTGAAGAGAGGGTCAGTTAATAACCAAAACATATGTATAGCTAGATACAGGGACGTCCTAGAAAAAATTGAAAAACAACAGGTCATTTGAATTGGATCTAATGTTTAAATTATGCTCTGCTGCTGCCATCCTGTTTTTCTTGGCCAAAATGTTTATACCTATTTATATTTGCAATGAATTGTTATTCAGGGAGGATTATTTATTATTCTTCAAATCACAGCAAGTGGTTTATATAATCACCTTTCTAAGTCTTCGTGAAATTTGTCAGTATCTAGAAAATTCTCTATTCCAAAATTAACTAGATAAGGATGTTTCAGCATTATGTTTAAAGTGCATATGAATAAAGAAAAATCTAATATCAGATATTCTCTTAACTCAATAATGGCCATATTTGATGTTTATAGTAAGAATACTGTTGTACTGCCAAGTAGTAATAATACAATAATGATACTGGCTATGTTTATTTACATCATGCTAGGCACCACACATCTTAGTTTTAATTTTCAAAACAACCTTGCAAGGAAGATATTATCCTTATTATTTTGTAAACAGGCTTTTAAGTATTAAATAATTTGATCAAATTTACCTAGTTAGCAAGAGTTTTCCTTGCTCAAGGTTTTCCAGACTCCAGAGTCTACATTTTTTACAGTCTAACATGAGAACTCTTAGCAAATGATCTCTTGTTGTCAACAGTTAAATTAAATTTGGTGCATTAGTTTTTGCATTAAATGTATTTTGTGAGAGTAGGTCATTAACATAAAACATTTATGATGATTTTCAATTTACCAGAGTATTTGAACACTCAAGAATACCCTGCACCCTGGCTGTGCCCGTTAACTATCTGATTATTTCAATTCCAGGAAGTTTGAACTATTGTAAATAATAATGACTTTTTCTAGTATTTCTAGGGTTCATCAAAATTCCAGCAACGATTCAAAAATTAAACTTTTTTTTTCTCTTAGATTTTCTAAAAAGAGTTAGTGTTTTAATAATTAGATTTTATATTATCTCTAGGTTTTCAGAGAAGCATAATGGATTAAAGAGAAAACTGATGGCTACTAGAATTGGTTTCTATGAAGTTACAATGGCAACTTTATCATGCTGTTTTTTTCCAAATTTTATTCAAAAATAAAAATTCTACTTCCTAATATTAAGCCAAATGTTTATTTCCCAGATTTTACCTAAATGTTCTTTCCTAAGGCCAGTGCTGTTTTGAAACTATTTTAATAGCCTTCATTGGGGCGTGGTGAAAATGTTCTAATTACTTCGCTAAAAACAAGAGTTTCATATAAATTAAATTTTTCTTTTAGGATAATTGCCATTCACTTTTGTTTTATATGCAACTGAGTGGGGTTTTGCAGTATCCTCTGTGGACAATTAAAGTGCTGAAATAGGAGAAAGATAATAATTGCTTTGTGTGGTAATACTGACAACTTCTGCGTATTTGTCAATCTGTGTTAACAGTATCGATCAGGATGGGATCCTCATAGAGGGGCAGATAATATTTCCACTAAATCTTCGGACAGTGATGTAAGTGATATATCTGCGGTTTCAAGGACTAGTAGTGCTTCTCGTTTCAGCAGCACAAGCTACATGTCTGTCCAATCAGAACGGCCAAGAGGAAACAAGAAAATCAGGTAAGGGGCCTTTAGCAGTAATCTCCACTAATCGACATTTCAGAAAGAATTTTATGGAACTGTTGACAGTTTTGCTTACTAGTTTACTTGAAATAATTTTTTTCATGTTTATAATTTAAAAATTAATATTGTTATTATATCTTTATGACATTAAAGTGATGGTTAAGTGAGACTTGAATGTTTTAACGTTCCAAGGAATATGAACAATAATATTTTGGAGGGGCTTTTTTTCTTCCTAGCTGAATACATTTCAGTGATTCAGAAAACATAAGAATATTCCTTTTTTAGTAGGATGCTTTCCCATCCTCCTGAAATTTTTATAAATGCATAGAAAAGTCCCTATCCTCTTGAAAAAATATATAAATGTATAATTTGCATTTCTCGCTTGTCCTATAGATTTTGTGGACACCTAAGCTAAATTATATTTTTACTCCTATTAAATTTTTTAAAAATCTATAATAGACCACAACTTTTGCCTTTTTACCTCTAATTTTGTAAAAGGAAAATGTGATTTTGCTTACGTAGTTCTTCTCTGGTATACACTGGACAAAATTTTCAATGTTTAAAAGATGTAATTTTTACTTATGTTTTGAAAGTTTTCATTACCTTTCTGTTTAATTTTGTATGTATTTTTCTTGACTTTCTTTTCTTTTTTTCTTTGTGTTTATTTGCACGCCTTCGATTTGTGTTGCTTTCAAAAGACCAAAGGGCATAGAAGAGGGAGGGAAAGAAAGGGATAAGCTTGAAGAGATAGTTCATGAGAAGGAAGAGGTAAAAGAAGAAGGAATTAATGAGAATGGGCAAGGGAAAGAGATTACAAAAATGTGTAATAAGGAGAAAAACAGAGAATCAGGAGACGAGGAAAAAATACAAGATTTACCTGAGCAAGGGAAAGAAAAAGAACAGTGGAATAAAGAGGATTTGCAAAGGAGATTCTCACAAGATGATGCCAGGTAAAATATGTTTATTTTTATACCTTTTCCATTAGTAGTGTAGTATCTATTAGCGTTCCTAAAAATTACTTTACCATTTATATTTGATTTATTTTCTTGTATTTTATCTATTTAGCTTCTAATACAACTAATTAATATGTTGGCAAACTATTATCAGATAAACTGACATTAAACAGTCTTTAATTTGTATCCACTAGCTGTGAGAGTCTGATTGATTTGGTTTCCAAGTTCTGTAAGACTAGTTGAATCAATTTTAAATTTTCCTTTAGCTCTTTTAGTATGAATTACTAGATATCTTCCCGTCTGTAAAATCTGAAGATGAATAAAAAGAGAAACTGAAAATCCTGAACCAACAGTGAAGACTGCTTCAGGGGAATAGAAGGCAAAACCTTTAAAATGAACTTCTAAAGGGGCTGAAAAAATTTAGCCTACTTTATAAGAAATATTATATACTAGAATCAAGCTCCAAAAATGAGTGACAAAATAGCTAGCTAAAAGCGGGCTTCATTTAGACTCTGGTTCCCTGGCCTCTTCTTACTTTTCTGATAGATTCTAGTGCAATTTGAGTCCTGAGGACCGGGGCAGTGTTTTTTTGATACTCTGAAAAGAAAGGGTAGATGCCCTCGGGGCTTATTAGAAGGCAAACATGTTGGGTTATAAACTTCTTGAAATTCATTAAGTTAGAAAAACTGCTAGAGAAGGAACTTCAAACAAGGAAAAGGCAGGGAAAAAACACAAGCAGTAAGGCATAAAACAATGATATTTTTAACACAAGCCAGTAATTAAGTATGAAGCTATCTTTACAGTACTGCATATACTGTATACAGTCAAATCAGCACAAGTATGCAGGAAGACTTTATTCTTCTTTTTGAGGAGGGAAAGTTGTTCTGACTACGTTTATGTGAGACTGAAAATTGCAAATTGCGTACATTTTGAAGAAATTGACTTTTCTATTAGTCCAGAATTTGATTTTGTGTTACTACAAAGTTTGCTTAATAAAGCATACCCTATTCATAAGGCAAATTTTTTATTATTATGTCTAAACCCAATCTCAATTTGTGCTTTTCTCATAATTAATGAGAAAGATAATTGGGGCAGTTGTCTACAATTCAGTGGGTTAGCTATGACACCTCACTTTTTGTCTCAGATTTCTTTATATATGTGTTCTTTGAAAGTTTCTGTATAACAAGCATTAAACATAAAAGTGAATCTTAAGTAAGGCACATTTTGTGATTTGAGTCTAAACTAGGAAATTCCCTTCTGTCTTTATTATCTAACTTTGGATAATTACATGGGTTTAACTAATAAAGATGACCATTTTTCTTATTTGTTGGGCATAGGATCATTTCATCACTAATTCCTGAGAAAAGCTTTCCGAGGTGTCCTTGAAAAGATACATAGAGTTTCCTTTCTTCTTTGAGCAGAGCAAGATATGAGTCTCTAATGTGTTTTCTTTTCTATGTACTGTGTAGATGAGAACACATGAATCCATTTGTGTTTGCCTATATTGACATACCTGGCTTAGTAGGCAGAGGTTTGGAGAAGACTGTAACCTTAAGTTACCTATTTTTTAAAATATTACTTTCTTCATCATTTTCTTCAGGGAAAGAGCACATTATTTTATAGGGAAAAAGGAAAGATGGTGTATTCCTAGCTATATGGATCATCAAGGCACTGTATTCAGCTTAACTGTTATAATACTTGTGGAACTATAAACTAGAGGAGGCCAAACTGATCTCTCTAGGGAATGTATATTCCATATGATGGCAAAAATGTCAACTGCAATTATTTATAACAAAATGTTGGTGTCA
Source organism: Lepilemur ruficaudatus (assembly GCA_963574885.1). Classification (NCBI taxonomy): domain Eukaryota; kingdom Metazoa; phylum Chordata; class Mammalia; order Primates; family Lepilemuridae; genus Lepilemur; species Lepilemur ruficaudatus. The sequence continues at coordinate 35,084 of CAUYRT010034353.1, read as the reverse complement.
CTCATTAATTACTGCAACATAGGCTCTTGAATTTGTTTTTATTTCTTACAATGAACCTAATAATATTTATTCTAAGGGAATATATGTCTAAGTATTCCCAGTAATGTTATAGTAACTGATAAACACAGTCATAGGTTGTTTAAACATTAAGAACAACTTATATGTTTATACAACATTATTGAAAATAATCTTATTCTATAATACAGGGTGAGTAGTCATTATCTGAAATGCTTGAGACCAGAAGTATTTCAGATTTCAAATTTTTTTTCAGATTTTGGAATATTTTCAAGAAACATGAAATTTATTTATATTTCATGGATAGCTTATAAACATAGCCTAAAGATAATTTTATACAATATTTTAAATAATTTTATGCATGAAACAAAGTTTGTGTTCACTGAACCACCAGACAGGTGTCACTATCTCAGCTATCCATGTGGACAATCTGTGGTTGTTTGGCATTGCCATCATTCTTGACTGTGAATTTATATGCTACTCATCAACAAGCACTTTCTTGCACTTCTTCACACATAAGTACTTAACAGTAAAAAGAAATGACATACCATTAATACAGTGAAAAAGTAATGTGTTCAGGGAACTAAGCAGCACAGTAACATCACCAGAATACCTGTATCAGCTGTTAGACAATCACAGCAACAAATAGCAGTATTTTAGTCTTCACCTACAATGCTGTGTTTTGAATAAACGGTACACTGTGGTATCATGTCAGCTCTCAAAAGTTTTGAATTTTAGACCATTTTGGATTTTGGCTTTTCAGATTAGGGAATGCTCAATCTATATACCATTAACATTTTATGCTTTTCTCTTATGATCCAAGTTTTATAAAGGAAAAAAAATTTTGACTTCAGAGTTTAAGTATTTATAGCAATGCTAGTACTTAAAATTAGCACAGAATTCATTGTAATTGCTATTTTCATTATAGTAATTAGATTTCACTACATGATACAGCTCTCACTGTGTGATTATGTTGTTCATGTTATAGTAGTCTGCTGAATGTACAAGTAGAAAATGAATAGCAAAATGTAAATTCAAAAATGTTTTGTTAAATGTTTGAATATAATATTTTTTCTTAAGTTGATTAATGAGTAATACATTCATACTTAGCTATTTATATTTATACACACATATGTAGGTCTGGTAAAATTCTACTATATCATTAAAGATTATATATGGCAAACTCCAGAAAATCCAGAATTACACTTGCCACTGAAAATATTTTTTCTGTGTGTGTGTGTTTTAAATTTTATATCTATTTACATTTGCTGATTATATATGATATTATATATTGGTAAGCTGGCCTAGAAATAAAAAGCATTGACCCATAGGGAGAAATCATTTATGCAACCAATATTTATTTAGAAAATTTCTCAAGCACTGTATTAAGAGGTGGAGATAAAAATGAAATTAAACATTTCTAAACTTCTAAGCCTGAGGCTGAAGCAGTTTCTTAGGCATGTGTGGGTGGATGTTTGAAGATAGCTCCACATCCAAAAAATGTCATCAAGATACCTGAACAAATTCATAAGGATATTTGATGGAAGAATTTGGTACAGAAAAAGGCAATCTTGAGTAAATTTTCAATGGAAGATAGAAAAACAAATATTGAAAAGTATAGTATTGTCGAAAGCAACAATGTTAGTAGTTTTGTGTTCAAACTAAACCCTATTCATTCTTCCGGGTTCTATTCTGGGGACATGAGACAAAATTTTCAAAATCAAGAAATTCTTTGAAATTTTTTGAATTATAAACTTTTAGCTCTCAGGCATGTCTATAAATGCTGGGAATTATACTTTCTCTTTTTTAAGAGATTTACTCTTTTTGAGATAGGTAACTTTTTTGAAGGAAAACGATGGCATCAGTTCAGATTTTCATGAATAACTGTTAAGAGACTAAGCCATTAAATTATCTAGCAAAAAAAAGTTCTTATAATCTTTAGAAGGGCAAGCAGAATAATTGTTAATGAGATACTTATTCAAAGGCCTTGCTGCTATAACATGTCTAGACCAGAGTTAAAATGGGAAAATAGATTACATGACTATGTAATATAACTCTATGTGTATAGCATATTTAAAGGGGGAAGTACGTCTCTTGAAAATAATTGTGGGTTAGAACTCTAAAATATCTGGATTCTCATCCTGATTCTGTCATGTGTACCTACCCACTTAATCTGCCTGGGCTTTTTTGTTTATCAAATAGAGGAATGGATGATTCAGTGATTCACGCTCCTTTCCATAGCTTAGATGAACATAGTACTCAGCAAAGGGGAAAGTAAACATAGTCTATTATGCTTATGATTTAAATTTATTATCATGAACTCAAGAGATAATGGTTCTGTGACTATTGTTTATTATCATGAACTCAAGAGATAATTGTTTGTGACCAGTGATACAACAAAAATCTCAACATAAGTCTCTGTTATTTGGCAGATGTTTCCAAAATTTATGTGGCCAGTATTTAATATTCCATTGATTAAATTCAGTTTCAGGGGGTTTTTGGAAGTATGCTTCAGTGCTCTTCCACTTGCTCTTCCACCAAGTGTTAACCTATCGCTTGTATTTTCTTTTGTTGTTTTTTCCTCACTGAGGCTATCTTCTATTTAATACCACTGAGAATCTTACAAACCCAAATAACTTCTGCTCTGTTTTATGATTGGGTGTAATACTCAACTAAGAACTTTTTTAAAACACTTGAACATCACTCCTAGGATTGTGATTATGTAATTTGGGGGAGGGGCCCAAGAATTTGCATTTTTAAAACAAATACCCAGGTGATTATAATGCAAGCAATGTGTAGAGGCCATCTATCCTCTCTTTTGGGTTACTTATATTTCCTAATGAAATTTAAGATCGGCTTGTCAATTTGTGGGGGGAAAAAAGGCAGCTGGGATATTGATACAGAATGTATTCAATTAGATCAATTTGAGTGATTGCCATCTTAAAAATAGCAAATCTTCTAATCCACGAACATGAAATACTATTCCATTTATTTTTTCTTTACTTTCTTGCAATGATGTTTTATAGTTTTCAATGTATACATCTTGCACTTCTTTGTTAAATTTATTCTAGTATTACTAAGTATCTAGGATAAGTATATATTATACTACAGTCAAGCAACTTAACATACCCATGATCTCATATAGCTTCTTCCTTCCTTCCTTCCTTCCTTCCTTCCTTCCTTCCTTCCTTCCTTCCTTCCTTCCTTCCTTCCTTCCTTCCTTCCTTCTTTCCCTCTTTCTCTCTCCCTCTCTCTGTCTCTCCTCATTCATTCATTAATTCATTCATTCATTTCCAGCCCAGATCTCCTTCCTAATCATTTGCCAGATCTATCCACTTGAGTTCTGGCCATCTTCTTGTCTGTCCCAGGGACATACTAAACTCAGCATGTAAAATTAAAGTCATCATACACCTCACCAAACAAGCAACCAAAATAAATAACCCATTCCTCCTTCTGTACTTTTTACCTTGGTGCATGGCCAAGTATCCTCACACCTGCTTGAACCAGAAACCTGAGCATCACTCTTTACTAGTTCTTCTCCACTAGACACAAATCCTTCTCTCCAAATCACCAAGTCGTGTTGATTTCTCTCTAAACCCATTTCTACTTCCATAATTTAAGCTTTTATCTCTCATGGAGATTAGTTTAGTTGGAAATTTGTATCTTTAAAAAATAAATCTAAGCTCATTATGGTAATAAGATAAAAAAATGAATAGTTTCTCCGAAGTAGTTAATTTGTAAAAAAATCATAGTAAAAGGTCTCTGCACTGGTAAATAGATAAACAAAATGTGAGATATCCATAAATACTATCCAGGGTGTCTCCATAAATATTATTCAGCTGTAAAAAGGATCGAAGTACTGATTCATATTACAAAATGGATAAAGCTTTCAAAACTTATGCTAAATGAAAGAAGATAGGCACAAAAGGCCATATATTATTCCATTTATATGAAGTGTCTAGAATAGAAAAATCCATAGAAACAAAAGATAGATGAGTGGTTGCTAGGAATTTAGGGGAAGGGAGAATAGAGAGTGACTTCTAATGAGTACAGGCTTCCTTTTTGAGATGATGAAACATTGTGGAATTAGATAGTGGTAATAGTCACACACCTTTGTGAATATACTAAAAACCACTGAATCATACACTCTAAAAGGGTGGATTTTATGGTATGTTGATTATATCTTTTAAAAATGCCCAAAAGAAGGTCTCTAGAAAAAAGGGGGAAAATCCATAATGTATGTTGCTTTTTCAATGAATGTTATGACTATAGTGGTGAAAAAATGCAAACAATACTTTGTTTAGGGTTTAGTTGTCAAGTATCTTTTCTTCCATTCCAATACTCCTTCAGAGCTACCTTTCCCCAAAATATTTATTCATCTCTTTTTTCTTTTTCTTTTCTTTTTTCATTCTTACATTCATTTTAAGTCTCCAGGATACTGAAAATGAATAAAACACAGACCTTATTCTCAAGGTGATGGTTTTCATTTTCCTTTTTTTAACAGCCCCAAATTTATCCTTTGAACATAAGTGTACTCATTAACCTAAAACTTCAAACTCTCTCTATATTGAAAGACTCTCAATTAATAATTAAATAAACCATTCCCATAAAAAATTAGGAAAATTACTGGGTTAAATGTTGGTACTCTATCATATTATTTTCCATGTGTGGTAAATCTGAGTGTGCTGTGACTTTATAGTTTCTATGTGGTACTGAAAGTGATAGATTTGAGGTTTAATCACGTATATGGTCTGAAGAGCAGGTATATCTGAAGGTAGAGGACCAAGAAGTCACAGCTACTAGAGCAAAAACATGAAGATGGAGGGGGAGATGGGATCAGAAACATAGCTGGATAGTTTGGCTTGAACCAAAGGAAAAACAAATATGAAATAGATAACTTTTTAGATAATGAGTTGGGAAGTTGGTTGTCACTACCTGATAGACTTAATTTTCTCAAACACACAAGAGGCAAGAGTATAAGAGTTTAGAAGTTGGGTTAAGAGATTTGAAGAAAGTATGAGAAGTAGCTGACCAAGGACAAATTAAATAAAGGGTTGATGTATAGTTCTGCAGATCCAGCTGAAGGTTGGAGACCAACAATTTCAAGATACACCAAGATGAAAAGAGCAATTTGATCTTTTCCAGCAGCACTGTGGCAGTGGAAGTGTAGAAACAGAAAAATCACACTGTAGCATTTATTGAGAAGTGGGAGTTTTAATGGACTGGTTGTTAGAAAAGTGGCAGTGGAAAGAAACTAAGAGTGCTTGTGCAAATATCAGTGCTAAATAAGAAAGAAGAAAAGTCCATATAGAAACTGATAGAGTAGGAGAAAATAGAAGAAATCTAAGAATTGGAAAACTAAATGATAAATAGTTTAAATATGGTTCTGGGAGGGTAAGAGGTTTGAGTTAGAGTATATCATTGAAATTTAAGATTTTACTGTGGAGCTGTTCCATTAGTTGACAAATTACAAGACATGGTATTGGAGTAAGTGTAGAGCGGGTGAAAGAATATATATGTAGATAACTGGAGTTATATAAGATTTGGAATTATGAGGCAGTTGGTAAGTTCTTTTTAATAAATATTTAAATTCCTTAGGATTGTGGTAAAATTGAGAACAGAAAACTAAATCAGCTCCCGAGGACTTCAGTAAATGAGAGAGTGATCATCAGATAGGAAGAAGAGAAAAGAAAAGTTGTCATAAGCTGCAAAGAAATTTAAACTTTTAAATAAAAGTAGAAGAGAAATATTTCAGAAAAAGTAGTCACTAGCCAGAAATATTACAACTTATGAAGAAGGAGAAGTATTTGTCACCAGAGAGATCTTCAGGTTAAACAGTATGTTCAAGGAAGTATCAGATTTAGTTAAGACATGATAAAGATTGAATGTTGCATTGTGCATAATGGAAAGGGTTTGCTTTGCTGTTGGTGTTGCCATACTTTCAGGGTGGTCTTTTCCACTAACTCATAGTATTTCTACTTCAGTACCACATGTCTATTCTTTGATATGAAATTGGAGATCAGTGTTAATTGAAATTTACTTGCACATCTTGTATAAATTTTGAAAGTTACACAGTTTGACTTTGTATTGTAGTCATAGTTAGCAATTTCTATTAATTTGTATTTCTGTGGTGACTGATTATTTTATCCTGTTATCACATAGAAAATCTCATTCAGAGATGCCTACACAGATTAATTTTTACTGATGAATTAATGTCATTATACATAAAATAGCAATTTAGGGTTATATACATTAGAATATTCATTAGCATTCATTTATATATTTGCTGGAATTACCACTATTGATTAATCTACAGGTAAATAATATTTCTATAACCTTGTCTGCTATAGGGATAAAATGCATTTCTGTGCTCTATGTGCACTTATTTCTAACATTTTTCCCACTGATTGTATGTTAGGGAATAGAATAAATTTAGTATGAGGGTAGATAAATCATTAAATTGGAGTGGCTTCCACCATACAAAATAATAACAAAATAAAAAAACTGCTGTAGTAACTTCTATCATATTCATTTATTTTTACAAGCCAATAAGGACAATTAATCCATAGCTGTTGTTCTAAACTAAATGCAACATTCTGACCAATGACTCCCTCATGACCATGCTTATATCTCATAATAAACAAATTTAACACATAGAAGTTTGATTTTTGTAGAAATAATAAAAGAAAAAATTTGAATCAAATAGCTTTCATGCATGAATATTATTGTCTCCTTACAGGCTCTTGCTTTTTATTCCTTGGTGTGTATGCTCACATTGATTCTTGTACCTGAAGTGTGGTTTCTTTATGAATAAAGCACCTGCCCATCCTTCAACACCGAACTCAAATATAAATTCATCCATGGCACACCTTCTTTTCTGTTCCTTCATAATTTATATAAAATATTCTTCTTCTTCCTCTTTTTTTCTTTTTTGACAAGGTCTCACTCTGTTGCCCAGGCTGGAGTACATGGCATCATCATAGCTCGCTACAACCTCAAACTCTTGGGCTGAAGCAATCCTCCTGCCTTAGCCTGTGCTACCACACCCAGCACACCCGGCTAATTTTTTTTCTTTCTTAGAGATGAGGTCTCACTATGTTTGTTGGTCAGGCTGGTCTCGAACTCCTGGGCTGAAGTGATCCTCCTGCCTTAGCCTCCCAAAGTGCTGGGCTTATAGGCAAGACCCACCTTGCCTGGCCTGTACAATATTCTTTTACAATAACAGTTTCTCTTGTGGCACTCATTTTATCCCCTGTGATACAGTTATTTAAGTACATGTTTAATCTATCATGGTTGATTGTTAGATGGCTGTTTGAGGATAGAGTATCTGTGATTTTTACATTTTCATTGTGCTGTCTTCCAGCATCTGTAATACCTCACACATAGTAGGCACTCAGTAGGAGTTTGTGTATGAATTGAGATTATAATAAAGCAGTAAATGTTTTGAGGTGTAAAGAGCTCCATGAGGAGCTGGCAACATAGTACTTCTGGCGTGATGCCACACCCAATATGCTCACCTCAATCTTCTTTGACAAAAGTTTTTAGATAGTACAGGAAATCATTTCTTTTTCCAGTGTAAATAAATCTCTTATTTATTTTGGAAAACAGTTAAAATTACTTCATAATAATTTATTTTATGGTTCACATGAATTCCATTTAGGAAAGATTTAGTTGGTTGGTTGTTTTACTGATTCGATACATGATTAATGGTCATTTATCTCATCTTTGCCCCTTTCAGTAGAATTCATTTTACTTTATCCTTTTAGAGCACACATTAGATTGACATAAGTTTGCCTAATTTTTAAATACTATCTAGTGATCTCTTTTGTTATCTTTTCTAATGTTTTTCTACCCCTCCTGTTAGAATTCATAAAGGATTTTTACATATAATGATTATCATTTGGAGATGACAAAAATTTAAAAATTTATAAAATTAGTCTTCTGGAACTGCTTATCAGTATATTTTGAATAGACGATGTATAGGACTTAATACTGAAGTTGTCTAAAGACAACTGCGTATTTTCTAGAAATTCTATTAATTACCCAGCTTTATTTTACTATTTCTGTATATCATGGAGTATGAATTACTAGCTAACACAGTAAACCTGTCACATGTAGAGACTTAAGACTTCCGATCAGGCACGTTGGGGATTCAGCTGGCTTGTTTTGCTAAGATATGCACGAGAACTTGATGCCATGTTACAGTGATTCATAATAAGCACACAATGAGTCTTCATCATTTATCATCCAAAATTTATTTTCAGTATTATAAGATTACTGCCTTACGTTCTCCAAAATATACATGAGAGATAATATACTATAATGTTTAAAAGTTAACTTGATTCAGACAAAACTAGATTAAGCCCTGGCTCTGCCAGTTTCTAACAACATAAACTCGGGAAAACAAAAGCCTTTTTCTTCATATATTGGGGATAACTTTCATATATTGGGGATAACAGTAACTTTCTTACAGCGTTGTCATGAGAACTCAATGAAATAATGCCCTTAAGTCTCTTAACACTGTCCCTGGCACAGGACAAGCATTCGATAAATAGTAGAGATTGGTAAAAAAAAAAAAAAAAAAAAAGGAAAGGAAAGAGGGACAAATAAATATATAAAATTCCCACTTTTTTAGCTTTTTAGAAATGCATATTCCATAGAAACTTTCCTCACACTGCCAAATGACAATTCAGAAGAAGATAGATTCAATTTGTATTTTGTACAAGAGAAAATAATTTCTGAAGTACCAAAAATATTTCATTATAAGATAATTTCATAAAGTAATACAGTAGAGATCTTGGACAATGTTTATAAGGTTTGTTTCATAGTTTGATATTGTTTGACCTTTAATGGTCATAGAATTAAAATTATTTTATTCCTTAAATTGCCCTCATTAATTCAGCAAATAATTTTGACCATCTATGTGCCAGACCCTGTGCTAAAATAGGCAAACAGTGGTTAACAAAATCTAGTTTCTTCCCTCAAAGAACTTAAGGGGAGGTCGGTAAGTGAACAAATGATTCAAATATAGGGGGAAAAGTATAAAAAGTAATCATGTTGATTTGATAATAATACTTCCCATTAATAAAACATTTAAATAAGCTATTTAATTATCTCACTTAAAGCTCTCTATTAATTTTGAAGTGCAGGTTCATAGGAAATTGAAGTTATAACTTTTGATACTAAAGCTCTGCGTTACACCTCACTATAGAATACCTTTTGAAGACATAAACTATGACAAGAAGAGACAAGTGAAACTCTTTGAGCATTATATAAGGTAGAAAAACATTCTCAGAAGAAAATCCATGATTTCTTATAGCCACTAACAATTAAAAAGTCTTTTTCTAAATTAATAGCTTAAGAACATATTTGAGAAGCTTAAACAGTTGTTCGTAGCTCTGATGAAAATCAAGTATAAGGCTTTTAAACTCTAAAAAGTACAATAATTAAGTTATTATGTATTATTTTGCACATATGTCTCATAAGTTCTGTTTAGTCTTTTTTAAATCTTCCTGCCATGTGAATCCGAAATGGCTTCTAGTTGAAATCAGTCAGCAAGGTTAAGAATACTCGGAAATATGAAATTAAATATTTTAAATTAGTGCTAAGTGTATTTTCAGAAAATTAATCCCATAAACTGCAAATTTTTAACTCTAATAAGTATGAGAACACCGCAAGTCAATATTTCCTTATGAATTGGAAATAACTAGACGCATTGTTTCAGAATATTACTACATAATATTAATAATTTATATTAATTGTTCTATAATAACAAAATGTAAGAGTACTGATCTGAAGCTAAGACTATAAATGTATTTAAATTTGTATTCAATTTATTATAGACCCTAAAATGTGCTATTAATGGTGATGATTAAAATCTTAAACTTTCGGCAAAATAAATTGCATAGTAATAACAGCTACCCTTCATTTCTCTTAATTTCAGAAATAGTTGCTATTCAAGAAGGTGTTTTATTTTTTTATTATTATTTTTTTTTTTTTGAGACAAAGTCTCACTTTGTTGCCCAGGCTAGAGTGAGTGCCATGGCATCAGCCTAGCTCACAGCAACCTCAAACTCCTGGGCTCAAGGGATCCTTTTGCCTCAGCCTCCCGAGTAGCTGGGACTACAGGCATGTGCCACCATGCCCGGCTCATTTTTTCTATATATATCTTAAGTTGGCCAATTAATTTCTTTCTATTATTGGTAGAGATGAGGTCTCGCTCTTGCTCAGGCTGGTTTCGAACTCCTGACCTTGAGCAATCCGCCCACCTCGGCCTCCCAGAGTGCTAGGATTACAGGCATGAGCCACCACGCCCGGCCAAGAAGGTGTTTTATTAAGTGTTGAGTTTCTTTGGTGCTAGATTGACAATAGCATGCTTGATGTCTTAACTGAGTCATTAAATTCTCTGGGTCCAGTATTTGTATATTTATAATGAGAATTACATGCAAAAAATGAATTTTTAGATAGTTCAATGAGAAGGAAGCAAGGATTTTTAACCTTATTTATAAACAAAATCTTTAATTATTCCTAACAGTATAAAAACAACTGGCATTGGACAACTAGAAGTAAACTAACCTGAACATTATTAATCATGTTTTACTCCCATGATTAATGGAAAGTGATTGTAGAAACTGTCTACACCAAGTTAACTGAGATTTCTTCTAAAAGCAAGATTCACAGGATTTTCTCCAGACTGTATTACCTGTGACTCCTACAGTTACAGTATTATAACAGTTGTCAAGGGATCTCAAACTCAAAGCCCTAAAGGGTTAAGCAGGTAACATACGTGATTGAAGTAAGTCAGATGTAAGTAGTAGGTAGTGTTGGGAGTGGTGGTCAATTGGACAGTATATGTTCCCATTAGAGGGTAATGCTGCTGCACTCAGCTAGTTGTTACCATATAGGAATGTGGCTGTATTGCCAGATCTGATGTTTCAGAAGCGCAGGAACACTAATTCTTATGTTAACTTTTGTAAACAATTCTTCTGGCCAAAGAAAGTATACCAGTGAGCCAGATCCAATGGGTGGGCCACCAGTTTGCAACTGAAGTAGTAATTATTGCTATAAAAGTGACCCTAAGTTACTAAAAGTTCCAAATAATCAAAAAAAGAATAAAACATATTCTTCATATAATTCCTTCTAAGTCAGAAAACTGCTCATATGTTTTAGAACAGTCTTTAGTAATGTGAGTACAGATTAACCAGAATGTTGCATCTCTAAAAGTATTACTGTTAATAAGGTTTTGCTGTAATAATTTCACAATACTCATGTATGTGTGCATGTGTGTGTTAAAAGCAAATTAAACTTTGGCTCTGCCTCATTTTCCTCAGATAACAAACAGAATAACAAGAAGTTATATGAAATTGTTGTGTAGAATATATAAAGCCATTAACAGATATGAAAAGACTGCTGTACTGGCAACTCTGAGGTGTGTTCCAGCTTCCAGATGTCCCCAGGAAAGTTGAGCCCCAGTGGCTTACAGCAGTGACCTATTCATTAACACACCCTCTTTGGGCTTCCTTCTCTTTGCTGTCTTACTTCTATACTCCTCGTGGTAGGCAGAATGGTGACCCCCCAAAGTTGCCCATATCCTAAATCCCCAGACTTGTGAGTATGTTAGCTTACATAACAAAAGAGATTTTGCAGATGTGATTAAGGTTATGAAACTTGAGATGGAGTTACTATCCTGGATTATCTAGGTGGGCCCAATCTATTGCTATGGGTCTTTCAAAGCTGAGAATCTTTTCCAGCTGATCAGATAGAGGCAATATTGTTGGCTTTGAAGATGGAGCAAGGAAGGCCATGAGCCAAGGGATGCAGTGGTTTCTAGAAACTGGAGAGGCAAGTGCTGCCTACACCTTGGTTCTAGCTCAGTGAGATCTGTGTCAGACTTCTGACCTACAGAACTGTAAAGTAATAAATGTGTATTGTTTTAAACCACTGAATTTGTGATAATTTGTTATAGCAACAATAGAAAGTTACTTCGCTTCTCATTTTGGGATTACCTCTAAAATAAACCACTTGCATTCAAAAAAAAAAAAAAAGATACGCTGTACTGGTTCTTAAGCCTGTAAGAGAAGAACTAATTATAGAATGCTAAATATGTATAAATAAATGATATTGCCCCATGTGGAAACTATGTTTTCTATTATTTATAATATGACACCCTAGATTAAGGGGAAATTAAATTAATCTTTATTGAGATTGCTAGAAAATAGAAAACCCTTACGTCTGTTCTAAAGTGGTTCTAATAAAAGCAGCTGTTTAAAATGCAAAATTAAATATTCTTAATTGGTTTAGGATTTACATTGGTATAAGGTGACTTAGGCTGAATTTTATATGTTCAGCTAGTAGTTTTAGAATTTGGGAGATACTATATGATTTACCATGAAAGAGGATGATTTCAGTTTTGTTTTTAACTCTGACCAAGCGTTTTAGACAAACCAAAAGACCATGACATTATTACAGCAATAATTTCTTGAGGAAGATAGATAAGATACCTTTAAAAGAAGCATCTTTCTTTATCATTCTAGCTTAAGTATAAAGGATAGTTATGTATTTCTCAGATTTATCTTTTAAATGATAAAGGGCTTTTCTTGTATCACTTTAAATATAATAAAGTATATATTGTATGAATTTAGAGTAATTTTGTATACACTGAGTAACATCAATAATTGTGCATTGGAAATCTGACAGCTTTGTGCTTCTGATCTAGTAGCTCATAAATTTATTTATATAAGATTAATTCAGCTTTGTTTACAATACATCACACTGTACATATTAATATATTTTTTTTATTTCAGCATATTATGGGGGTACAAATGTTAAGGTTACATATATTGCCCTTGCCCCCTCCCCCCTCCTGTCAGAGCCTCAAGCCTGACCATCCCCCAGACAGAGCACATCGCCCGCATTATGTATGTATATACCCATCCCTTCCTCCCCCCTCCCGTCTGCCCGACACCCGATAAATGTTGTTCCTACGTGTCCACTTAGGTGTTGATCAGCTAATACCAATTGGCTGGTGAGTACATGTGGTGCCTGTCCATCCATTCTTGGGATACTTCACTTAGTAAAACGGGTTTCAGCTCCATCCAGGAAAATACAAGAGGTGCTATATCACCATTGCTTCTTATGTACATATTAATATTTTAAATTATATGAATAATAGTTGAGCACACAGTATATATTTTAGCACATATTTCTGTATTTAGTAGGTATCTTATAATCTAATATATTCACACTGAATTATAGGTTTAGGGTAATGGTACTTTAAAATTTGTGTAAGAATATATACTTTTGAAAGAAAATTTATCTTTAAGAATTTCCAGGGAATATAATTGTGTACAAAATAATCTTCACATTTCTATTGGTTGGTCATGTGGCCTGCAGGCTACCCAATATATATACATTTAAGTAGTTAAATGGATAATTTAAGGAAATTCTTAAGCCATTGAATTGATTTCTTACTAGTGAAATTTATATTGTGATTACAGAGATTGTTTAGAATTATATCAAGAACTTAATAAATAAAACTACATAGCAGTTATGAACAGAATATGCTATGAACTTCCATTGGCATTGGCTGCTGAAATTTCAGAATAGGAAGTAAATTATAGGAAGGGAGTAAAAATACTTCCAATAACAAAGAAGGTTATCATGATGATAAAGGAGTTTCCTTTTTCGAACTCTGTTTTACCTGTTTATTATGATAGATAAGATATGAAAATTTTATGTGGTATGAGATACTGTTATTGCTATAACAGAAGAACTTACAAGAAAAGTGTATGAGAATTTATTGAAAAAAATCAATAAGAAAGATTATCTCAACTTCTAGTTGATAATTATCAAAATTCTTATGGTAAAGTTTTTACAGTGTTTTAGTCAGTTTAGGCTGCTATGTTATGGAAAGCTCTCTCCTGTCTCTTCTTGTAAGGGCAGTAATCCCATTAGGAGGGCTCCACCCTCAGGATCTGATTACCTCCCAAAGGCCCCATCTCCAAATACCATCACTTTAGGGACCATCAACATATGAATTTGGGGTGGGGTGGGACACAAATATTCAGTACATAGCATATGGTTATTATACCTAATACATATTCTTTTTAAGTACTGTATAGAACCAGAATTTATTGTACTTTAGGCATGCTGTAATTACAGATTTATTTTAATCTATATATATGGCGGTTATAGAAAAAGGCTTATCAAGATACACTTTGCCTATAAATTTGAAAACTAAACATTTTCAAATAAGCTTAAAATGCCCCAATGTTCACTTATTCATTAGAGAAAGTGAGATTATCTAAAAGTTAAAAAAGATTATTTTTAAGTTAAAAAATTATGTTATTCACTTTTGTTTACTTCTAAATTTGATTTCTCAGTGTTCTCTCTGAAGCAAAATTTACGATGCAAAATAAAGCATGTCTGGTCTAATTGTGTATTTTCAACTTCTACCTACTCATGGTACCTATGAGTCAAATACTCCCTGATGAGGTTCAAAATGGGCAATATGGGCAATTAAGCATTCTTGCCTGTCATATTGCTGCAGTCTCACTCAAAACCCATAGTGACTGAAAAATTGCACTAGAGCCTTCAAAGTGGCACACTCTTATTTGCTACCTGAACAGTAAAAACAAATGCATGTATGGATAAAAACTGATTGAGATTTATTCTGCCATGTTTAATAAAAGATTATTTCAGAACTCTATTTGTATTTAAAGATAGTAAAACTCTGTATTTTTAGACAAATGTAGAGCACATTGTGAAAAAGTAAAGTTAGTGTTCAATACTTTTCTTAGCATATTTCCGTATGCTATAGTAGAAACAACACTGAATTGTATAGACACTAATTCCGTCTTGACCCTTAACACTCTATTACACCTGGGGAAGAATTTTCAATTCTTTGGACTTCCATTTTCTCACTCATATAGAGAACAAACCAGGTGATCTTCAAGTCTCTTTTACAACTCAGATTTAGATCATTGTGATTTTAACATCTAATGTAAACATTGAACATTTAATCTAAACTCCAAAAGAATATGGGCTAGATCATAGTTTGCAACTTAGAAAATTGAATGCTTACTGCTTTTTGCTCTTTACCCAAAAATACGAAGCACATTTATATTAATATGAATATTTGAATGATCCATTTAATTCCTGAAGTTAGTTATTAGCAATTTCTCGAAAGTATTTCATAACCTTTTCCTCTGTGTTTCCTTCCTCTGTTGAATAATGTTGAGGTGTGTTTCTAGACTGATCTTTGTGTTTGTATGTTAGTAATTTCAGCATCCATCAACCCAAAATAGTAATTCATTCTCATCAGAATTGCATATTGCCTTAGATAAAATAAATAACACATTAGCTAAAAAAAGGTAAAGGCTAACACTGTTTTGGTTTATTTTAAAATATATAATGTTTGATCAAATTAAGATAATTTTTATTTAGAACTTCTTAAACAAGTTTTCTAGGAAAAATGATGTTATACAACAATTTAGAGTATTATAAATTAAGATACAAAGAAGACGGGGGGAAAGGATAAAGACTTTAAAATGTTACATTTTTCCATGTCAAGATGTACTCAATTAATTCCATTGCCTATTGGGGTGTAGCATTGTATTATATATAGGACTTTTTCTAAAAGTTCCAGACCTTTCCTTCTAGTCATCATTGAAATATAGAAAATGAACATGTAGATTAAATGAGTAATATCTCTTTTTAGTAGCATTTCACAGGGAAATGAACTAACTTCCTTTCTTCTTTCCTTCCTTCTCCCACACCCTTTCCACTCTTTCCCTCCCTTTCTTTCCCTAACCATTTTTCTAGCTGCTACACGTTGGCAATTGTGGGGGTTTCTAGGGAGATATTGAGATATATGAAAAACAGTTCTTGCCCTAAGAAGGTCAAGGCTAGTGTAGGACATGGACATTTAAATAATTACAATACAATTGTAATAACTGCTATTTGAAAGGAATATTCAACAATTATTTCATAGTTACATATATTAAATGTTACATGGTTACATGTATCAAATAACTGATAATTCCATTTTCCTTGAGTAAGGAAGTAAATGTAAATAGAAGGAAATCTTGGGAGATACCAGTTAAGCCACAGTAGAACCAAAGATTTTTAAATACAATAAAGCAGAAGTCCTGAGACAAAAAACTCACATCCCTAATTCTGCCATATCGGAACATATGGTATATCATCCCAGACTGTTACTATTAATCTAAAACTTACTTTAGTTTGGTTTTAATAAGGTGCTGGTTTTAATAAGGAGTGATAGCAAGAAAGGGATAAGAAAGGGAAAAATCCAAAACTATTACAAAGAATGTATCAATAGGGTTTGGTGATTGATTGAATTACTTAATTCATTTATTTAATAAATATCTATGGAGAGCTTATTGAGTTCCAGGCCCTATTTTAGATGCTTTGAATACAGCAGTGAACTAACAGACAAAATTCCTGCCATCATGGAGTTTACATTCTGATGGAAGGGACTGACAAAAAAGTGCAATATATATTAGGTGTAAAATGATGATAGTAGAAAAGAGCCATAGTGTGTACCAGAGTCAGAGGAGATGAAAGCATTGCCTGACTGCCTAGAAAGCAGAGTTAGGACTGAAATCCTGAAAGCAAATGGAGATTTAAGAGTTCTGTGCTCTGTGTGGTGATTGAAATTAACAGGGAAAAAGGGGCTAGCTAATGAGATCGATACTGATAATCTGAAATATGAAAGGTGAGGCTGTAAATGCTGGAGTTAGGGTAAGGGTTAGTTTTTACCAGGAATGCACAGAGTTCTAGGGTTTATGTCCCCCAGGCATATGGTGATGGAGGGGTGATCTTACACGAAACAGTTGAAGCTCAGGCGTTCCTTCTAAACCTGAACATAGGAAGCAAAGGGAAAGAAAGAAGTGGAAATGAGCTCAGTGTTCCTATTTTGGGTAGTATGACTGTTGAAAGAAAATTTGGGATATTGAAAGGGTTAGGAGTTTTAGACAGATGAAGAGTAAAAGATTTTAGAAATTTTGTTTTTATATAAGGCCCGAAATTGGCCTGAAGCTAATTAGAGAGTGGGTCTGCCTATTTCTGCTTAGACTCATACTTAATCTGTTGAAAGGAAATAAGAACTATCCATGTTATTATTATTGAAATAGTTATTAACTTCGTATTTAACGTTCGCTTCTAAAACAATGGTCATAAAAATAAGGCATTAATTATGTCACCTTGAAATTATTTTAAACTATTCACTCTGCAAACATTTAAATTTCCTATTACCATATATACTTTCTGAATAGAGTACTTGAAAATTAACAAGTTTTCTTTTCAGAATCCCAAGAAACATGATCCTAAAGAAAGTTTTCTTATACTGCTAAATAAGTAAAGTTAACAATATATGATTTACTAAATGACACTATATTTTGGTATCTCGGTTTTTAATTTGCTAAGGTCATTGCATTGTTGCCGTATTATTTTTGTATGATATAATTTCCCCAAAAATGCTCAGTAAATTAGAGTGAAGTGGAATGACAGTTTAGACAAAGAAAACATTTGCATTTGAATAGGGAAGTGCTTAGATTTTTATGATCTTAAAAGAGATATTTATAATTACTTTTTATGAAATGTTTTGTAATGCTAACTTTCATTCAATTTGTATATTTTTTGTTTTAATGTGGACTTACAGGAAATGATCATTTGATATTTAAACCACTCTAAAAGCTTTCATTTCTAATTATTAAAGGCAATAATTCTGAAAAGTCTGAGTTTTAGAAAAATCATCTATATCCTTTAGTATAGTATGAAATGTACCAGTTCGTTCTACTTAGGCAACAGTTTCATCAATAAAAAAAATAATAAAAACCTCTAAGAATTGATTTTTACACTAATTGTAAAATAGTGTTTAAGACTCAATGAGTGGCTGGGCACGATGGCTTATGCCTGTAATCCTAGCACTTTTGGAGGCTGAGGCAGGAGGATTGCTTGAGGCCAGGAGTTCAGGACTAGCCTAAGCAAGAGCGAGACCCCCCCTGTCTCTACTAAAAATAGAAAAATTAGCCAGGTGTGGTGGTGTGTGCCTATAGTCCCTCTACTCAGGAGGCTGAGGCAGGAGGATCTCTTAAGCCCAGGAGTTTGAGGTTGCAGTGAGCTATGATGATGACACTGCACCCTAGCCCAGGTAAAAGAAGGAGACCCTATTATCTTTAAAAAAAAGGCACAATGAGTATGTGAGTATGACAGATACTATTTACACTAAATTTTTTATTATGTGCTTCAGTGGTAGACAATAGTCTGAGGTACAACAGATGATTTTTTAAAAATAGCATTTATGTACAAAGTAGATATTTCCATTATTTCTTAAATACATTCCATGTAGAAAGAGAACATGGCCAAATGTAAAACATTGGTGGATTACAAAAATATGCAAATGATGATCAACTTGTATTTTTTAGCCAGTTTTAATGTATAGGTTTAAGGATGATTGAAATTATTTTCAGAGCTCAAAATGCAAATGGTCAAGTGCTTAAAAATCTCTGTAGTCAAAAATAATTTCAAATCTTACAGGAAAATAAGAGAGTATAAAGTCAAAAATTAATAAGATGCAGAATCAAGTTAAATTAGCAAATTTCCAAGTAAAATTTCCATAAACACATGAAAAATTCCAAAGTTTATTTATTTATTTTTATTTATACTATTTGTGAAGCACAATAAAGTAAAGCAAAGTTTGACTGTATGTGGAATCAACAACCAAAGTGGATCTGTGCCAACTTTGTACCAACTACTGCACTGAAAATAACATTTTTTTTTTCTTGAATTTAAAAGTAGCCAGTACTAAACAAATTTTAAATTTAAAGACATGTAATCATACCTGTATGTGAGAGAAAAACAAACATTTGCTTGCTTCAAAGTCATTCTTATGTGAATGCTTATCGGAATAACACAAAGAAACTAATATGGCTCCAAATATACTAAGAACTAATTAAAAATAATGCAAACCATCTTTTAGCTAAAAGGCTAAAAGAAAATGTGGGTAACCAAGGCTGGAGAAATCCAGTAATAACGGCTTTCTGCTTGCTGGTAGACTTACATAGAGATTTCACCATAAAATCTTATCTAAGCTCAGAAAAGGCAAAACTAACCAACTAGGGTGTTTTAATAAAGTCACTTTTTATTAGCCTGTACTAGAGTTTCTTAAATAGGTTTTGCATGTCACTTGCAATAGAATCTCCAGAGAAACTTCAAAATGCAAATTTTTGACTCTTGCGCCAAAAGAGAATTCCCTAGGCTAAGGCTATAGACTGTTTTCTTAAAAAGCTCTTCAAGTGGTTCTCGTGAGTAGTAAAGTTTGATAACTATCTTCTAATTCATATGGAAATTGTGTACTTCATATACTCTTCCAATTGGGCAACGTAAATCAAGGATAAAATTTAGTACTTGTCTTTCTGCCTCACTGCCTTGGGGGATCTTCAAGTGTCTAGAATTATCCCCAAAAGCTTTGCCAGAAGAGAAGCAAACATGTCCAACCTGCAATAAAAGGAGCTGAAAACCAAAGATTACATTCAGCGTTCTGTGATTTGTTCGTTTGTCCATGAAGAACAAGGATCTCTTTGACTTACTTGTCATGTCTATAAATGTTTTATCATTAAATATGAAAAACAAGAAGAGCAGAAGAGATTGGATCAAAAGATAGTGAGTGGTGAGTAGCTGCAGCAGCAAAGCTGAAGCAATGGAGGTGGTAAGCCTCAGGCTCTCACCCAGAGGAGACAATCTGCACAGAGGAAAGACTGAAATCCAGACAGTACATACCACTGTGTCGTGCTGCCTGTAGTAAAGGACCGTGTTCTGTACACATATAATTCAGGACATGTAGACCGTGTTCTCTCAGAGTTAGTATAGCTGAAGAGAAAGTGCCTTATTTCTGGTCAAGATAAAAATATGAACATTTTAAATGCTGATTGACTAAGCAATGTGTATTTTAAGGTGAAAGCTTCTTCACTTCAAGAGAGGCAGTGCAAACTCTGGGGCCATTTTGCTTTTGTGTAAGCCCTGATTCCAACACCTTGCTCAGTTTTATAAGGTCTCAGTTGTCTCATCTTTAATCTATTAAGATTAAATTATTAACTATTACTACTTAATAATAGTACTTACATCGGATTCTTTATGAGGTTTAAATTAGTTAACATATGTAAACCACTTAGAACAATGCCTAGTACATAAGTGATTGTTGTTGTTATTACTATTAAAACTAAGAGACAAAATCAAAGATCTTAAGTAAAATGTCATCAAATCATAAAGCTTTGGAAGGGTGTTGTGGCATAGCAAATAACATACTTATGATTACAGGAAATCTCTTGAATAATTGTAGAGAATTAATAAAAAAAATTATACATTAATCACAGCCAACTTACACCATAACGTATGTAAATAAATCAGGTGTCTCCACTTTGAAAACAAATAAGAATTGATTACCTGTTCTTAAATGTATGTTATTCTTGGTGACAGATAATTATAATCTTGGATCTTTAAAAGGGTCACACATGCTTAACCACTCTAAAACTGAAAGCTAAATCTAACTTTTATAGCTGGGGGGAGAAGCTTTCAGAGATCCAAAATATCTGATGAATAAATGAATAGCTGTTGATCCCTGAACGTCTCTTCCAACTTTATAAGAAGTGAAATTGTAATAAGAGGCTTTTATCTTTGCTGGCCTTCTTTGTGTTTACAAAGTTTCTCCTCCTCAGAAGCAAAGTTTATTGTTGGCTGATTTAGGTGTCTTGTGATTGAAGCTAGGAGGTGGACTAGATGACAATGAGATTTAGTTCAGTGCTGTAACTCTAGTAGTTTCCAAATAAAAACCAACTTCTAGGCACTTCTAATCCCCAGGATCCAGAGGGTCCTTCTTCCCAGGGAGGGAGTGGAATTTTGGTCAATTTTCAGTCCTTTGCAACTTCAATGAAATATACTTTCTAAACTCACTTGAGGATATCAAGACTCTTCAATGCCTGGATAACAAATAGTTTCTCACAAAATCAAGTGATGGGTGTACAAACTGGTTTTAAAAGTAGCCTTTGGGGCAATGAAGTTTTGCTGATGGGGACATCAGTACTGCTATATAGTACAGTGCTTAAGCAAATGGTCTCCAGAACCAGGTAAATTTGTATTTAAGTCAAAACCACATATCAGCTTGTGACCTTCCCATATATTCAGTTTCCTCATCAGCAAAATAGGGATAATTGCCTACTTGAAAGATTGTTATGAATGTAAAATGGCTAAAAAATATGTGAGGTGCTTGTAACACAATGCCTAGCATGGGGTAAGCATTCCCTACATGTTAGACAAGGTTAAAAGCTATTATTTCTGATATAGTATGATCAAGATATTTTGAATGGAAGTGAAAACTTTCAGCATACTGATGGCATTAGTAAAAATTACTTTTCTAAAAGGCAAGAAATAAACTTTTATAAAGCTGCTTTAGTCTTTTATTTCCTTAGTATTTTTCAAGATAGAAAATCCCTGCAACTACACTTGCCTCAAGAGGTAAGGGTTAAAAGAGGAAGTGCAAGTTTTCATCAGGGTCAGTTTTTATCAGGGCCCCTCTGAGGCTAGTACCCATTCAGCCCTAAGTTCTAAATTATCTGAAACTCAGAATAATAAATAATATTTATAATTATTATCCTTCTGTGAAGAAAAAGTAAAATTAGTTCGGTGGTTTTTGTAAAAGGCAGGAAAATATATATTATCATATATATTTTTAAATTTTAGTTAAATATCAACTCTCTAGAACATTCACTTATTTCATGTTAATTTGTCCATAACTGTGCCCACTCTTGGCTATTCTAAAAGAAGATATTCTAAATTATCTTATTCTAAAATAAAACCTTGTCCACTTAAAGCTGTACTTTTTAAAATTTAAATTATAGTTATCTAAGAAGTGACCTAAGGATTCAAAGAAAAGGAATAAAGTGGAAGTAAAACCATTAATTCTGTAAACATCTGTTGAGTCTGACTCATTTGGGTTCAATGTCAACATTCAGCCCACAGCTGGTACCTAGTAAGAGTTCACTATATGTTGGAAGAATGAATGAATGAGTAACTGAAGGAATGAATAACATGTGTTGTATATAGCATTGTGTTTAAGAGTACAGGCTCTAGAACCTGACAGGTGGGTTTGAATCCTGGCTCTCCCACTTACTGGTGAGTGCATGTGACCTCAGACAAGTCACTTAGCCTCCCTGCGCCCACTTTTCTTATCTATAAAATTATGATGATAATAATAGCTTCTCATTGGATTGTTTGAAAAGTAAAACTAACAAAGTATTTACAACAGTGGCACACAGTAAGCAGTGATAATTATTTGCTAAAATAAGCAACAAAGAAATAGAAATATAGCTTTTGCCCTCAAAGACAAAATTTATACGTGAAATACTGACACTTACAAAATCATGTACTACTAATTTAAAATTACTGGGAATAAGTATTGGCTTGATAATTAATCTGTGGCCAACTGATACTGACTGACCAAAAGCAACATCTCATTTCCCATATGCAGGCCAGCAGGGGGTTTGGATCTAGTCTAGAGTGACACTCAGGAATTGCTACATCAGACCATGCCTTAAGCCATGTAGCCTAAAGTGCAATAAACAATAAATAAATTTTTTAATCTTATGAATTTAAAAGATAGTAAACTATTCAATTTAAAACAGCTGAAATAGGGAAGGTCTTATGAGTCTAATGAAATGGCAGCTAATTCATTGCACCTGGAGAGATTCCCAAATCTGCTAATTTTAGGAGTGGGAATGATCTAGCACTAAATTTAAATTCTTCCCAGCTACCATCTGATCAGCAGGGTCATACAGCTAATATGGACAAGAACATGTACATCCAGTTTGGAGGTGGGGATATTTAAAAATTCCTCTGAGCTGACAAGTTGGATATTTGATCAAACAATTGCCAAAGGCATTTTGAAGAGTAATGGCTCCCAAAAGGTTACCAAAAGATACATTTTAACTACCCAAATAATGAGTTTTATGTTCTAATCTTTGAGGAATTATATAATAGAATAAAAAGATTTGTTTAACTCTCAGCTGTGCCTTATTTTATTAAAATTTTGGTTTCTTTGATATGCTAGACTGAATTTAAATAGTTTCACCTGTTTTAAATAGAGGGTCTTAGATGCATAGCACCCTCCCTATTTCAGCTGTTTTAAATTGAATGGTTTACTATCTTTTAAATTCATAAGATTAAAAATTTATTTATTGTTTATAGCACTTTAGGCTACATGGGTTAAGACATGTTCTGATGTAGCAATTCCTCAGTGTCACTCTAGATTGAGATCCAAACCCCCTGCTGGCCTGCATATGGGAAATGAGATGTTGCTTTTGGTCAGTCAGTATCAGTGGGCCACAGATCAATTATTAAATATAGAGTGGCTATATTTTAAATTTGTAAAAAAAAAATATATATGTTGTTTATAAAATCTTAGGCTCACTGGGCTAAGATGTGATCTGATTTGCAATTTCATATGTTACTCTAGATTAGATTCAAATATAATTTCTTCCTTAAATTATGCCTTACATCTCTACTTTAAAAAGTGGCTGAATAATAAGTAAAGTGGCACATTCTAGGCTAGATTGTTTTTATGTAGGGACAAAACTGAGACTTAAGGATAAGATTTTATTACAGAAATCAATAAAGACATTTGCTGACATCCCACTGTATGCTTCAATTGTCTGCACATTGTTGAGAATAGAATCTAAATATAATATGTGGTTCCTGGAAGATGGAAGGATTAGCTTAAGTGGAAGAAGGAGGAAGCTGATTCAAATTAAGGTGATGCTTTCTGTATCAGAATAGAAGCAAAAATGAGTTCATCGTCAGGCAACAGTATAGCCTACATAGAACTGAGGACTATTGTGAAGTGTACAGATGGGCAGAGGAGATTAGTGTCATTCTTTAATTTCTTATCTGAAATTCTTTATTAATTGAGGTCTCTACCATTTCCTTGGCAATTATCCTGTTCCTTGGATAGTCTTGTCTTTATGCTTTATCTAGCAAACTAGGTTATAATTGATTTTAGAACAAATGCTGTATCTTATATTTGTTTTAAATTAGCATAGCATTGACTGCAGTGCTTTGCACAGGGTAGATGTACAAATAAATTTTTGTTAATTGATTGACATTTATAAGACACTTATTAGGAAATTTTGTTTACTGTATTATCAGCAAATATTTATTGAATATCTAAATGGTTTATAAAACTTACTAAATATAGCTTGAACCTTAGTATTTAATTATCCCTACATTAGTAGGAGTTTTTTATTCAAATGGTAAATTTATTCATTTATTCAATACATTCCTTCTTTGGAGCTGTTAAGTGCTACGTATCAGGTGGGCAGCTGAGGTAAATGACAAAGTGAACTGTGCAATGTGTGCCATAAGAAGAGAGCAAACAATTGCATAGAAGAATTTCTGTAATGGATGTATAGTAAAACCCTGACATAACACCGTAATTTACATCTAAAAATTCATGATGTCAGACGCATCATGAATGGAAATATGGATGATGGAAATATCATTAGGTTCATGAATGATGGAAATATCATTAGGTTCGTGAAATTATCCAGCTGAGCCTGTACACCTAGCTAGCGGTCCTGCTGCGTGCCAACTGCACACATTCCAGTTGCAATTTGGCGCCACCTGGTGGCAGTTTTCCAAAACTCAAGTAAAAATAGCAAAAATAAAGATGATTCTGAATCCTGTGGCTGACTGAGGACTTTCAGTGCAGTGGCAGAAGTCCAGGCACCTCCTTATTGATTTCCCAAGCCCATGGAAGAGAATTAGGGGACCTAACTTCCACCTCCCTGCTTCTCAAAATGGGCTTGAGAGCCTTGCCATCCCCATCATATCCCCCTCTTAGAAGGTAAGAATTTTAACCCACCCCTGATTGCCAACAGGTGCTAGGCGAACGATGGGAACAAACTGGCAAAAGTGTTATATCTAATTACACATTATTGTGGAATGTTAGTGCAGGGTTTTCAATTATGTACAGTTGACATAAGGAAAAGCACATCGACGTTGTCCAAGCTGATGAGGAGGGAGATTAGGGAAGACTTTTCAGTTGACTTAGGCAGGAACTGAGGAATGGGGTTTATTGGGGAATGTTTCTGCCAGATACCTTTATGTCAATTGGACTGATGTAAAACCAAAGAGGAATAATTTATGTTGTATAATACAGACACTATAGGATTTTGAAAAGAAGTAAATAATGAGATCCAATTGGCGTTTTATTTTATTATTGTGGCTATAGAAGTAGAATGGGATGGAAGAAAAGAGAAGATGAAGGTAAAGATTCCTATTCTTAATTGCAGGTAGTAATTTTCTAAACTAATAAATACATATATTTTGTTTTAGTGGCAATCAAATGCATATATACATTCAAATAATTTTGTAAGCTATTCATTTTTCTTTCCTATTTTGTATGTTAATATAATTAGAACTAAGATAAATATTTTGGTGTATTTGTTATTTGCTTGCATAGAATATTCATGTTCTTTTACTCTAAGCTTATTTACTATTATTAAAAATTCTTCTTTACAGACTTTCTTTTTGGGCCATTTTAGAATTTGTCTTTTGTAATGGAATTAGATTGAATTCCATAATATCTATTCCCTTAAATTTACAGTTGAAGAATTGAGGCCAGAGATATCAATATCATAAGTCTCCACGTATATGCTATCTAGTGCTAAAGTTGGAACTTCAGTCTCATGAGCCTCGGTCCTTATTACCTAATTTTGCTAATGATTTAAAAACATCAAACTACCTTCTAATGGGCCAAACACTTGAATTTCCACTCTAACTTTTTTTTTTTTTTTTTTTTTTGATACAGAGTCTCACTAAGTTGCATGGGCTAGAGTGCCCTGGCCTAAGCTTAGCTCACAGCAACCTCAAACTCCTGGGCTCAAGCAATCCTTCTGTCTCAGCCTCCCAAGTAGCTGGGACTACAGGCATGCGCCACTGTGCCCGGCTAATTTTTTTTTCTATTTATTTATTTTTTTAGTTGGCCGATTAATTTGTTTCTATTTTTAGTAGAGACGGGATCTCGCTCTTGCTCAGGCTGGTTTCGAACTCCTGACCTTCAGCAATCCACCCGCCTCGGCCTCCCAGAGTGCTAGGATTACAGGCGTGAGCCACCTCGCCTGGCCCAAATTTCCACTCTAACTTTTCTGACCTGCTATTACAGGAGGATATGAAAGCAAATATGTTGACTGGGTAGGCAGAGATAGAGCTCTGATGGTAGGGGTTTTAAAATTCCTGACTAAGGCATATAAGAACGTGAATAAGCATGATTACCACAGTATAACATAATGCTTGCGGTGAGGTAGAGTAGTAGCTACATGTAGGTGGACAGTAAACACAGATCTGAAACAATTGAGCAAAACAAAAGGAGTGACCCGAATGCTGTTTACTAAATAGCAAATGAAGACTTAACTATCTTTTCACATGGAAAGTTGTACTATATAAGTTTCAGCCAGCAATTCTCCAAATGTGGTTGCTGGATCTGTAGCATCAGAATCACCTGGGAATTTGTTAGAAATGCACATTTTCAGGCACCACGCCAGACCTAATGAACCAAAGCTCTGTTTTATCAAGCCCTCCAGGTGGATTCTGATTCAGGTTAAAGTTGGCAATCCCTGCTCTAAATCTGTGTTCATCTTCTTATACTACTGGTAAAGTTGGTGGCTAAAAGCATGAGTTCTGGTGTCAGACAGCTGGGTTCAAATACCATCTTCACTACTTATTAGTAATGGGACCTAACCTTCCTGCTCTTAACATTACTCATCTGTGTTTATATTAATAATAGTTCCTACTTCATAAGGTTATTCTGAGGAATATTTCAAGTGAAGTGCATATTTGCGAAGTCCTGAGTTGGAAAACAGCTTGACATTTTTGAGAAATTTAGAAGAGGTCACTGGCTAAAGAGTAGTTTACAAAGACAAATGACTTTGAGATTGAGGTGAAAGAGAAAGGTCTGCAAAGTCTTGCAGGACCTTAGAGAAGAAGATGGAATCCTGAGCTACTGTGGAGCAATTGGTTTTTCCAAAGAGAAGAATAATTTTTTGTTATAGAGAGAAGAGAGGATAGGGTGCTGAACAATTAGATTTATAGACTGGTAGTTGGAAGATAAGGGGATTTCTTCTGATAGCTTCTATTTTACGAATTTTGGATTTTTTCCAAATACAATGAGAAGACATTGAAGAATTTTAGCAGCAGAGTGACAACCTGATGTATTTTTAAAATAAATAAATCATTCACATAATGTTGAAGAGTAAAGATATCTGATTAAATGAACTAGAAGGAAAGGAGATAGAAAGCCTTATAGCAACCTGGATATGGTTGGGGTATTATTATTCCCATTTTACATAATATGGCAACTGAGGCACAAGACTACTTTGATCACTCAATTACAACATGAGTAGTGCAGCTATGTCTTGAATGTGAGTCTTCTGATTAAATTCAGTTGGCTTCTCAGTAGATATTATTCTTCTTACTAGATATGCAAATCATAAATATCCTTTGTTCAACACTTTTGCCATGAGTGTGTTCAGGTTACAGTGGTGACTCCTTTTCGATGATTTGTTCATTCCCTTTCTTATCTCTCTAATCTGAGTATTTTTATCTAATCTTAAGTAACATTTAGCTAAAAGCCATAATATAGCACTTAATTTATCATTCTTTCAAGGCAAAAGAAGGTATATGGGAAAGTCTAAAGTTTTGGAGTTTTGGAGTGTTTTCTGGGGAATGACCTAAAGAATTAAGAGAATTTCCAATTTTAATCATTTTTTACTAACAAAACTGAAGAGTAAATTTATTTGCATAGGTTGTGTGTAGCATTTTATTTAGTGCCAAAAGTATGTGACTTTTTATTCAGTGCCAACCATAGGTTTTGACATTTTATTTTTAATAAATGTTTATTAAATTGAATTTACTTATATATGCATTATTAATTATCAGTCTTCTGTGTAGCAAGATCATTTTATAAGTGTTTTTCATTGAATCACATCTTTTCCAGTTTAAAATTACCAAAGGTATGGGAATTATTTGTCTATATGAAATCGGAGGGACCATTTCTTTGAGGTCACAGAATATCTATGTTTATATAAAATAGCTGCTGCTTCAAATAAATCTAGCAAGTTTAGATTTCTATTTTTAGTAAAGTCTCAATGTCCCCATGTAATTGTAGATATAATTAGAGCTAACATATACCTTAACCATATTCTAGACATTATGCTAAATGCTGTAGATATATGTTATTTCGTTTAATCTTTATCACAACTTTGTGAGTTATATTTGTTTTAAAGATTAATTATCTCATTTATTCAACAAATATTTACAGAACACTTACTGTGTGGTAGGCATTATTCTAAAACCTAGGATTTAGCAATGAATAAAAGAGGGAAAGTCCATGCCCCATGTAGCTTACATTCAGGTATATAATAAAGAGATATCGTATAATAAATAGTGGAAAGGTACATAATAAATAGATGATATACTTAGAGTAGAAGCATAGCTTTATTCAGAATATATTTGTCACTGAATATATTGCTTTGCTCATTTGTTTAATGATGCAATACTTAATACTTCACTTATGTTAGAAATTCTAAATATTAGGAAAAGCATACTTTAGCTTCAGAAAGATCTGGCAATGCTTCTTTTTTGTTTACTGCATAGTTATTATTGTGTTATTCTTTTTAACTTTCAGATTTATAATAGTCATAGGAAAACTCCAAAAGCATGCACTAGATGAAAAAATGGTTCACCTAACTTCTGTAGGTCAGCTCCAATTCCAGTGGACCTCCAAACCTTGAAAGACTAGCATCATGCAAGCTGAGATATGATTCCAGGGCAGAAATTCAGTCTCTGCAGGACTGATTGACTTGGAATCTGAGAAGAAGAAATATAAGTTTTAAATTTCTAACCAGCTGAGGCCTTTCTAAAAATGGCTCAAAGGAGGATTTAATACGTATGCCCAATGACATCTTCTCAAAATATTACTGTCATCATAATCATTGAAGGAAGTCATAGTCTTTTTGGTCATGTTGAGAGCTGAGTGACATATAAAACAAACTTATACTTAGAAAATTATGGCTGGAACATTGTCTAGTTATAAAAAATACAAGCTAAGCAAATACTAACATTAAATCAGATATTTAATATACCAGATTTAGTCAAACAAAAATTATCAGCATTCATCCAATATTTTAACAAAGAATAAGGAGTTACCTGTTATAAAAAATTATTTTTTTTCCACGAGATACCTGGAATCAATTCTAAATATGCCTGTTATAACCTAGATACCATGCTATATTTCACAAAATATTTTACACGGTAAAGATCCATGGGACTTTTGCTTCATATCCCATCTAAGTTATTATTTTGTTTTTCCAAATTTATGAATTAGGGCTATAAACCATTGTCCTTGACAAGATGGGTAGTCATTTTATACATATATACATGCACACACATACACATGCACACTAACATGCATATTCTTTGGACAGAGTTTTTTTAATGCCCACTAAAATTAAGAAGTATAAAAAATTCTCACTTGGAGCTTTGTTGTCTGGATATTTTTGAATATATGTAATCATTGGCCTGTCAATGTGTGCTACCCTTTCTTGGGTTTGTTTGTTTGTTTGTTTGTTTGTTTGTTTACCTGAGCCCAGAGCCCTCTTTTGCTACCAAGCAAGCGAGGGACCTGGTTTCAGGTCTCAGAAAGCACAATGTGGACCTCTCCTTCATTAATATTTCCAATCCTGTGGCCTGGTCTCTTGAGCTCTACTATTTGTTAAAGAGGATAGATGGTAATAATGGCTATCTTTTCTGATAAGAAAGCCTTTACTAGTGCAATAATGCAAAGCTAAGAAGAATAATATGGCATATGGGACATAATGCTACAAATTCCAGGACACTGAGGCAGCAGTGGAAGTTATTTCAAGTGCCTTAAAAACCATTTTACCTGACTGTAATAAATGCTAAGAAACACAGAAGGGCAAGAAACCACTTCTCTTTGCTCAGTTCTTTCAGACGAATATAAGGAAGACGTAAGACAACTTTCATAAAAGCATCTTTGTTTCCAAGTATAAAGAAATAATGTTGGGTACCATATATTTGGCCTTCAAAAAAAATTCTAGAATAAATAATTAGGGTTTTTTTAATCCCAGGGGACTCCAGAAATTCTGATAGATTGTTCTATGTAAATTTGAAAGATTGATTTTAAATAGATATCAGAGTTGTATAGATAGTAAACAATCAGATTTCATCCAAAATATGTAACTTCAAAGCATGTTCTTGGTCTCTGAAATGATGCAATGTGCTTATACAAATAAGATTTGTTATTTTTTTAAATTTGAATTTGATTTATGGTCAAGTTTTCAAGGAAAATCAGAATATATACTGTTTTTCAAAATCTGAGACTAATATATTTTCTATTTTATAGCCTGAGATATTATTAATATCCTTAATATGTAGTCATTTATATATTTTTATAAATTTTGAAATGCAACACTTAGTAGTATTATATGGGTAAAAATTACAGCCCAAGAATACTGTCATGTGACTTGGCCTTCATTATTAGTTTTGGAGGCATAATGTAAATTTTTATTTAGTGTAATCATTTCAGTAATGTAGAATATTCCCATTTATTAATCTAAAAACTTGATACACTGATTATAGAGTTGGATGATTAGCAAGAATAAATCAAACTTGACTGTCTATATTTTCACAAAATCTTAACTATAGTAAAAATGATAGTAAAAATGGTAAAAAATGTAAATTGATGCTTGAACTTATAGGCCAGTGAGAGTACCTTCTGATAATTTGTCATGGACCTTTTTATGTTACTGGAAATACTGTGTGCTCTTGTGGTAAAGTAAAAAAAAGCTGAACTGAAAATGAGTTAGAGGGAAGGCTATTATTGCCTAAAATATTTACATATAGAAATAATCAGGGTTGGCTGAAAAGTATAGATTAAACAATAGGAAAATGTAAAGAGATTTTCATACATTATAAAGCTGGGTTAGAATTATAAAGTTTATTATAGAAACTTTTGAAGGTATAGATGATATCATTGCTTAAATATCATATATCTATGAAAATGGTGGGAACAATAGGTAAAGCTGGATTAAGAAGAAAGAGAGAAAGAGCTGTGCAAATTTGAGAGGAATTCAGTTTTTAAAAATAGAATACAC
The DNA here is from genome assembly GCA_963574885.1 of Lepilemur ruficaudatus. Taxonomy (NCBI): domain Eukaryota; kingdom Metazoa; phylum Chordata; class Mammalia; order Primates; family Lepilemuridae; genus Lepilemur; species Lepilemur ruficaudatus. The sequence continues at coordinate 3,828 of CAUYRT010034353.1, read as the reverse complement.
CCCCATGCTGGGGTGTTTTTGTTTATTTTTTTGTAGAGATGGGGGTCATGCGATGTTGCCCAGACTGGTCTCAAACTCCTGGCCTCAGGCAGTTCTCCCACCTGACCTCCAAAAGTGCTGGGATTACAGGTGTGAGCCACCACACCTGGCCCGTTTAATTTTTTTAAGGAAACAAAACACAGTGAGAAAGAGTCTAGGGAAATACATTAACATAATAAAAGACATTGAAAAATTATCATATGAGGATGGACAAAATAAACCATTAAGAACTATGTAAGAAACAGAAAGAAAAATATACTTATGAAATATAAAGTGGTAAGTTTAAAGATTTTCCTTCAAGTAACTTCCGCAAACTCATAGTGGAAGGGGAGATCTATTATTCAGAGGAGAACATAAATTCAAGAGATAGTAAAGAATTAGTATATAGACAGACTTAAGAGTTTAAATAAATTTTTGGATGTTCAATTAATAGGGGAATATTCCGAATTCCCTTAATGATTTAGCCTTCATAAATTTATTACTTTTTAAGGAAGATAGCCATGATCTCTCTAAAATGCCCTTTAATGTTACATTTGGAAATAATTACTGGATTGGATTCCAGTTCTCTTGGTGCAACGACCCAGTCTGTGTACTCACAGTTTTAGGACAGCCCTAATGCAATATCGGAATAGGCAGTTAAATGAGAACGTTGTGTAGGTCACACATTTGTCTCAGCACATCCAGGCCTTATCCTATCTAGAATGCTCACCTTCACTTTATTCCATTTATATTTAGTTCTATAAATTTCCTCTAATGACCATGCTTGTTCCTGCCTCAGGGTATTTGCACTTGTCCTCCTCTATGCTTAGAACATTCTTCCTCCATGTGACTGGCTTCATCATTCAGGACTCAGCTAAATTGTCTCCTCTTCAGAGAGGCCTTCCTTGACAACCTTATTTAATTGTTGTCCTCAAACTTTTCAGTCCCTTGTAATCATTCTATTCTATCTTTTTTCTTTAAATCACATATTGCTATCTGAAATCTCATTTATTTACTTATTGTCTTTCTCCATGACAATATGAATGAAAGTTCTATGAAAACAGGGGCATTTTTTCTCCTTCTCTGTGCTACACCTCTGATTCTGAGAATTAGTAGTAGGTGAAAGCATATTTGGTATGTATGTCTCCCAAAACTAAGTTATGAATATCTACTCCCCCCATCAAGAATGTCTTGTTGTATCAATAAATATTTATAGATAATAGCATTTTCAAAAGTAAATTCTATTTTATTGATGAATATAATTTATTTAAATACCCACTACTGTTGGACCATTTATGGGTTTTTCCCTTGTTTTTATTTTTTGTTTTGCTTTATATTTTGCTATTATTATCAATTTTGCAGTAAGTATCATTATAGTTAAATCTGTACACATAACTAAGTTTTTCCTTATTAGAAATTGTAAAAGTATAATTTCTAGTTAAAGAATAGGCTTGTTGTTTTTAAAAGCTTTTGCTGTATATTGCCAAATAGCTCTTTAGAAATCTATCACTGGGATCCCCACCAGCAGTATTGAAATTTGCCATATTACTAGACCTTTACCAGTTTTCTCTTTTAAAGTAATTGCTAATGTAATGGGTCAGTATTTTCCTAACCACATTAAGCGTTCCATAATATTACCCATATTTACAAATTCTCTACTACAGAGTATTCCATAAATCAAGAGTCACAATACTTTAAAAATTTTGTTTGGTAGCTTGTTTGCTTGCAAAATTTTTTGCTTGTATTATAGTTTTAGATGATGTCCAGTAAAGAAAAAAAAAGGGGCCAGGTGCAGTGGCTTATGCCTGTAATCCCAGCACTTTGGGAGGCAGAGATAGGAGGATCACTTGAGGCCAGGAGTTTGAGACCAGCCTAGGCAACATAACAAGACTTTGTCTCTCCAAAAAAATAAAAAAATCCAGACATGGTGGCATGCACCTGTAGTTCCACCTACTTGGGAGGCTCAGGTGGGAGGATCTCTTGAGCCCAGGAGTCCAAGGCTGCATGCAGTAAGCTGTGATTGGACCACTGCACTCCGGGCTTGGTAACAAAGTGAGACCTTGTTTCTAAAAAAAAAAAAAAAAAAAACCCTAAAAAAAACCCGGAAAAGGAAACCAGTAGTGATACCCTTGCCTCAGTCTCCCTCACCTTAAAATAACAGCATTTGAGTGCAACTATTCATAAACTCACCCTTGTGATCTCTAAGTTGCAAGGAGATGAAAAGTAGATCCATTTTACAAAACTTTTAATAACCCTTTTTGTAAATAATGCGTTATTAAAGTCGTTAGGTTGAAGAGAAGTTCACTTCTTTAAATCAAATTCTCATTAAAATATTTATCTACATATCACTTCCAGTTAGTATTTTATCATGGTATCTTATTTGATTCAGGTTATGTTCTTTGTGACCTTGATATTTAACCCATGAAAATTAAAATGCAAAAATCACAAGGTAACAATTTTGTGAGTGTATCTTTGACTTCCTTGGTAGGTAATAGATTAGGTGGTTCTTTAGAGAAGTATATGTTTTGGGTGAAAATTCCTGTATAAAAGAAGCAGTAGGTTATTCTGACTAAGAAACATATGTTATTATTTTCAAAGCTTTAGTCTCAACTAAACTTTTAAGGTAGACCATGCCTTTTCTGATGGCAGCATACTATGAAAATCATATACTGCATCTCTGTGTTTATTTCCCAGAATCCATGGGACACGAGATATGGGGAGCAAAGCATTTCATAGTTCAGGACCTTAAGATATTCCAGTTCAATGTGTTTAATAGATGCTTAATGGATCATGGTGGTGGTAGTGATAACAATGAGAAGGAAGAAGAAAATTGTTGGAGCTCTTTTATGTATCTGGCATTCTGCTTAGTGCTTTACTTATGTTTTCTCACTTATTAAATGAGGAAACTAAGTTCCAAAAAGGCAAAACAACTCTGCCCAAATTACATGGATAGTTAGTAAAGCCAAATATGAAATGCAGATGACCTGACTCTCAATTCAGTCTACATTCCATTATGTAATGCTGGCTATATTAAAACTATTTTAGATATTTTCATCTCAAATGCTTTTTTTTTTATATAATAGTAACTATTTTATTTGGATTGAGAATATATTAGTCAGCTTGGGCTGCTATAACAAAATACCACAAATTGGGTGACACAAACAACAAATATTTATCTATCACAGTTCTGGAGTCTGGAAGTCCAAGACCAAGGTGATGTCAGAGTTGGTTTCCGGTGAAGCCTTCCTTTCTGGTTTCCTGATGGCCACCTTTTCATTGTGTCCTCACATGGCCTTTTCTTTTGCATGTGGAAAGAGAGAGGCTGCTGGTGTCTTTTCCTTTTCTTGAAAGGACACCAGTCCTATTGGATTATAGCCTGACCCTTAGGACCTCATTTAACCATAATTATCTTCATAAAGGCATTATCTCCAAATACAATCACATTGGGGGTTAAAGATGTAATGTGAATTTTGGGGGACACTAGTCAGTCCATAGAAGAAGAGCTTGAGTTATACTATTTATAGTATGTAGGATGTGCTGTAATAGCAGCATATTGTGCAAAGAGATACAAAGTGGGGTTCCATTATTCTGGTTATAGGATAGATGTGTCATTACTGGTTTTCAATGGGAAATGGACAATTCCAGACTGAGAGATAAATCAACAGCATATACAACATATAATTCCAGATTGACCATAAAGTATTGGAATATATGGTTGTGCATGTGATAAATAAAAGACTATGTGCAAGTTACTAAGCAAAATCAGAGTTACCATTAAAAAAATCACACTCGTATTTCAACATTAAGACT
>CAUYRT010034352.1:0-41359 GCA_963574885.1 Lepilemur ruficaudatus | reverse complement strand
AAACTGATTCATGTGATTAACTGTACACCTTGGTAAATTCACTGAAAATCATTTAATTGTACACTTAAAATGGAGTGTTGGTTGTATGTAGATACAGTTGGAGTACTATGTATGTACTCTCTGGACTACTTTGACAGAGTAGGTTTTTGAATGTAACAAGATAAGTCAACTTGACTGGTAATATATTTTGGGAAATCAGCTCACTACAAATTGTGACTGTAAACACTGTACTGTAAATGTTTTGTAGTTTGCCCCCAATAAAATTTTTGGAAGAAAAAAAAAATTTGTTCCCACCATTTTTCAGTACAGAAAAAATTTTTTAAACAAGATACAAAGAGCATAATTCAAAAGGAATAAAAAAGATTCAACATATTAAACTTCATCAACAAGTCCTATTAACAAAATGAAAAGATGATCTAGAGTCTGGAAATATATATTTGTCACACATGGATTTGACAATGGGCTAATATCTAGGACATACAAAGAATTCTTTTAAATCAATAAAAAGGTCACCCCCCCCAACACAACAGAAACACGGGCAAAGGTTTTTGAACAGGCCATTCACAGAAGAGATAACCTGAAACTTGTTTTAAAAATGCTACATTTTCTTAGTAATCGTGACATGCATGTTAAAAACACAGTGAAAATGTATTATACTGCACATTTTGGAGGGTTAAGAGGGTACACATCTTATGTGTACAATGATATAATATACACTCACAATGAAAAACAGCATCATACCCACCAGGATGGCCAACAATAGAAATCCATGGACGTCAAACGTCAGTAAGGACGGGGCATGGGTACCTCATGCACTGCTGGCGGGGACTGGTACAGCTATTTTGGTGCAGTAGACATTTCTTGCACTTAAAAGACCATTTTGGGGACCTTGGGGCTATGAATTTGGCTTACGGGTTTTGAATCTGGAGCAAGATCTCAGTTTACAGAGTGAGCAACACATGGGATCCAAAAGGCTGTGTCCAGAGACAGAGCAGGGGTCTAGAGGAGCATTAGTCCAGCAGGGCTCTACAGAGGGCTGAGGGCCAGGTGTAGGCCAAGAGGTCAGGACACATGGACAGAGGGAAGGACACATGGCAGAAAGAGTCACAACAAAGGAGGAGAGAATTGCCAAGGCTCTCTCCAGCTTAGCTGCAGGACGCCATCTGCAGCTTCTTCCTGGGGTGGGAGGTATTAAGGATGCTGAGTCAATTTCAGGCAATCAGCAAATTCTTTTAAGCTTGATCCAGAATGTCTATACCTCCATGTAGGAGAAGGAAGAGTCAATATTCTCCAAGGTCCCATGGCCAGAAAGCTGTGGAGCCAGAATTCATAGCTATGCTTTGCTTTTGACTTAAATACTGTTCATTTTGTTTCAAAAACTAATTCTGCCCATTTTTCCTCTTCTCTTCCAGACTGAAGAAAATTAACCACCCAATATTCATTGAGCAAAGCCTTAGTTTCAGCACTGTGAAGAATACAATCTAGCTCAAGACGCTGTCCCTCCTAGCCTCAAGGCTCTTGTCCCGTGGACTGACAGGACACTACCTATTTAAACATTAATACATTTTGTTTTAATGTATTCACAACATGTATAATACATTTTGTTTAATGTATATCTTTCCATGAAGATAAGCCCTTCATATTTCCTTTTTTTAGGGTTTTCTGCAAGAGTAAAGTAGAAGTTGCTGGAGGACAGCTCTCCTCTTTCTCCTCCCTCCCCGTCCTCCCTTCCTCCCTCCCTCCCTCTCCTTCCAGGGAAAATTTGAGCTCATGACAGCAACTATGATGGGATTGAGAAGTAAGGGGAGTGTCCCTGAGGCAGCCAGAGAAAGGCTTTGATCTCTAACTCATTTTACTGTTGCTGGTCAAAGCCTTCCTGACTCTGTGGCACATCTGGGGAAGCGGGGCCCCAGGCTCCCATCCCAAGCAAGGGTCCTCAGCCAAAAAACACAGCAGCAGTTGCTTGATCTCAGGAGCCCAGACGGGCTTGGATGGTGGACATCTCTATGGCAACCAGTGTGGACAGATGCCCCCAGAGCAGGCACCTCCTGGAAGACTTTGACACCTTTATTAGGTCATTGGGGGTGAGGAGAGTCGGGAAGAACCCCCCAAAAGACAGATTACATCTCTCATCAAGCTGGCAGGGTGGGGACTCAGCCATATTTAATTGGATTTATGAACAACAAATGTGACGTTTCTTATATATCCTTGTTTGTACAGTGTTAAGATCCGTGGCACCTTCTACGCTAGAAGTCATAGAACGAGTATGAGTTGGATCGATCCTTAAAATTTGTCCAGCCTTATCACCTCATTATATAAATGGATCCGATCCAGCAAGCCTGAGTGATTTCCAAAGGTGAGTCACTAATGCAGGATCACAAAGTAAACAAGTATCCTACTATTTCATCCAGCACGGTTGCCATGGCATCACGCTGCTAGTTGAAAAAGAATAGTGTCCTGAAAAGCTGGGGCACCTCTAAGCATTTAAAAATGAAACACAAAACAACTGCAGAAATGAAGGCGAAGGCCTGATTTCCATGCAACCTGGTAAAGAGCAGTAGAGTTCGGAAAACGTTTGATTTCAGAAGCAAACTCTGGCTAAGACTGCCCTCTGGTGGATAGCAATAAAAGTGTCTCTGCTCTGTTGGAAAGAAATTCTCCTGTTAGAATTCAGGTCATCTTTTGGAGTCCTTATTTATTTAAACCTTTTTAAATTCTCTGCTATCACAAGGAAAGTAGTAAAGTGTAGATGTTAATAACCTGGGCTTTTAACAAAACTATAGGTTAGATTCCAGCTCTGGAACTCTAGAGAAGTTACCCAATCTCTCTGAGACTCATTTTCCTCCTCTGTAAAATGGACATCATAATAGAATGCTCCTTATAGGTTGTCGTGAGGATTAAAGGAGAAAATCTACACAAGAGTCCTCAGAACAGTGCTGGGTATGTAAGAACTCAATATAGAAACTATTCTTATTCTTCTTATTGTTGCTCCTATTAATACCATCTTGATAACTTTGCAAAAAATAAACTCATATGCACATAAATGAAGTCTTGATAATTGGGAAAATTATTAAGGAATTACCTTACAATGGTATGATTGTGTGCATTTTTTATACATTCCATGAATTCTATAAAAAGATGTTTCTGTATATTTACCTTAATGTTTTCTGTATATTTACTGATAAAGTATTAATATTTAATCATGTGTCACTTAATGCTGGGGATGTATTCAGATAAATATATCATTAGGTGATTTTGTAATTGCATGAACACCATAGTGTGTACTCACACAAACCTGGATGGTCTATCCTACTACTCACCTATGCTATATGATATAGCCTACTGCTCCTAGGCTCAAGCCTATACAGCATATTACTGTACTGAATACTGTAGGCAACTGTAACACAATGGTAAATATCTGTGTATCTAAAACATATGTAAATATAGGAAAGGTACAGTACAAATGAAGTATTATAATCTCATAGGACCACTGTCATACATGTGTCATTGACCAAAACATTATACAGCACATGACTATATATAGTTTTTTTTATATTATAAAAGAAAATAAAAATCTCAGGACCACTCCACACACACACAGCTCATTGTGCAAAAGCGAATGTAACTGGCCCCACAGATCATTCATTAAGGAAACTCCTTGCTGGCCTCCCATAAGCAAGGACATGCAAATTGTAACTTTGGGTCTGTAGGCTGAGTCTAGCTCCCAAAAGCAAAGTCTGCTCAAATGCACACTGATGATAAATTACAAGTTTATCTTTCCAGGTGCAGAACAGAAACAAAACAGGATCAAACACTCTTTTACCTACCCAGGAACATCTACGTAATTGATGCTTCCTTTACTCCCTTTTTCTTTTCTAACATTTGCCTTATCTTATGTAAAATATAGATTTTCCTGGGTCTCACAAGAATGTAACCGTTTTGTCTCACTACCCACTCCCGCCGCTTTATTTTTTCCTTTCTGTATGCCCTATTCCCCTTAAACACCGAAGCTTCCAAATTCCCCTCCACAAAGATAGCCACAGAGTTGAGTTTTTCCTGGGTACATCCTCAACTTTGGCTTGATAAACCTCCATTAATGGAGATCGTGGCCTCAAGTCATTTATTTGGAGTTGACAATATTTATCCTCGTTTTCTGTATATTTACCTAAATATTCACTGTCCACTTACAAGAACACCCAAAATATTTTCTCACTATTGATTTTTCACCTCTGTCCTTTGCTCAGTTAGTGACAGTTGAATAAAAACTTAAGCAGAAGAGTCGACTTGCTTCAGACCTTATTTGTGGAGAAAGGATGCCTCATATGAAGATCCCGTGGAAAGTCACAGTTTATGCTGCAGTATCTATCGTGTGGGGCATTATAAGCTTTCGCTTCTTGTCAGTTAGCTGTTACTGTGTAAAAGCCAACCCACAATAATGATTTCTTTCTTATAATTCAGGGGTTGGCCGATCAGTTCATCTCCAAATACAGATTATCATTAGCAGAGACGTTCAACTGCACAATAAATGTAATGTGCTTGAATCATCCTGAAACCACCCCACCTCTACGCCCCCCCAGCCCCCGTCCACCCATTGAAAAGTTGTCTTCCGTGAAGCCCATCCGTGGTGTCAAAAAGGTTGGCGACCGCTGTTTTAAAGAGTAACTTTCAAAAATCTGGGATAGCTTCCAGTTAGGCAATTAGATTTGCTTCCCAGAATTAGTTTCTTATTTCCAACCAAATGCATTTTTTTTTTTTACTCATCTTATCCTCCCATGTATTTGTGGTCCAGAATATAGGAAATTTACTACAGGTATTACTTTATTTCATTAAGGAGAAAGCTTCCTACTGACCCATGGTTTGACAAATCACTTGAAATAATTTCAGAGGAAGAAAGCTGTAATATTTATAAGAGAGAATGTGGTTCTCAAACACCATGAATATTCAATTGAGAGTTGACAACATGTTAAATAATTATGGAATAATATAAATCACTATGCTATTAGACAATGTCTTAAGTGAAAGAAACCTGGCCACTTATGGTCAGTGCTATATAGCAAAAAGACAGATCATGCATTTTAGAGTCAGACAGTTTGAGATTTTAATCCTATCTTGACTGTTATGTTAATAGAGTGAACTTCCTTTCTTTACCCTCTTTTCTCTTGACAGCCTCTTCTTCCAACTGGAAAAGAGTCATCGTTTGATAGCATGAATTTTAGCAATTTCCACTTCTTTTCTTTCTATCTTCCCAGTAGGGGAACATCTGATCCAATAAACTGTTATAACTATTTCAGAGTGCTTGACATTGTATACTTCATTCATTCATTTATTGCTTCATTCAGCAAACATTAATAATTATTGAGGGAGTACTATTTGCCCTGTACTCACGTTGGGGTCAACAGCTGCTGGAGACTCAGTGGTAAGAAAGGGGGACAAGTTGCCTGCTCTCAGAGAGTTCATCTTTCATTGGAAACATTAAAAAATAAATTCAAAAACCAATCATTAAGCAAGATAGTATCAAATTGGAGTGAGTGTTATAATGCCAATAAAGCAATTTTACAGTGCAAGAGGTCTGGGCTGGGGGACTACTTTAATCAGGAGGACCATGGAAGTCCTTTGTGATCAGAGGAATGGAGAGCTGTGTGAAGACTTGGGGGAGAGATCCCAGACAGAGGGAGCTGCAAAAGCTATGAGTCATGAGGAGTCATTGAACACAGAGGATCAAGCAGGGGACAGTGTCGGTGAGCCAGGTCACATCAAACCTCTTACACCATGCTGAAGAGCTTGGATTTCATTCCAAACGAGCTAGGAAGTCATGGAAGGAGTCTAATCAGAGGAGTGATATGAGCTGATTCATATTTTTTTAAGAGTGATCTGGTTGCTGTGTAGAACCAAGGAGGAATAGTTGCTTTTGGGCAATAGCATTGATTATGATTGACTATGATGAGGAGGGGCCCTCAGATGCAACTCCTAGACATTCCCCTTGCAGCTTCAGGGTATCAGGTGCGCTGCTGTTGAGAGGACCTGGGCGTCTTTACCTGTGAACACTACCAGAGCCACTTAGGGTCCACATGCTGGTTCTGCTCTGTCAGCTGCCTACTTGGCACCAGCAAGCACAGGGACTTCCACCTCCTCATTGTGTCAGAGCCAAGCAACTATTCCTCCTTGGTTACCAACCTCTCAGCCTCCTGTCTCCCATCTGAATCTGCCTTTATACAATCCTGGCCCAGCTCCAGGTGTGAGAAACCTGCAGATGGGCAGTGGAATTAGTAGGGTACTAGAGGAGTCCTGTGCATTGGAAAAGTTCTGAGGGGGTTATATGTCTAATTGAACCTGTACATATGAGTATGGCCATAATGATCATTGATGGCCAGTGACTACTCTGTTTGGTCAATGCCTGGGTCAGATAGTTGTCAAATATTTTCAACATTGCCTCTGATGATAGGTACTCAGAATGATGACAGGAGCTATAAGAGAGATGTTTCTTTTCTCCTGCCCAAACAGTGCTTTTATTACTATATACTATAAACAAAGTGCCTCATTTGGGAGGGCATGTGCCTATTTGCCAAGTACTTTACATGGCTCATCACCTATAATTCCATGATAGTCTCATGAGTCAGGTACTAAGACTATCATCATTTCATAGGTGTTAAAACAGAGGAGCAGAGAGGTCAAGCAACTTGCCCAAAGTCACATACAGAGTAAATATGGAAGACTCTGAAACACCCACCCCCATCTGTGTGGCCTTGGTCAAGAGGCAGAGAATAAATTCGACACATTTTAGTTAAAAGGGAAAAAGGCATATGTTAATATTTACAGTTTTGCCTCAGGGAAAGATGTAATGTACTCTGTGGATTTCAGTAACTCCATTCTCGGCTGAAAATATCTCTAAAGCAGAACACATTCTTTGATTCATTCCTTCAATAAGTTTTTGTTATTAAGTACCTGCTGCGTTCAAAGTATTGTGCGAGACATTGGTGATATAAGACAGACTGTGCGGTGGAATGACTAGGGATTATATTTGTAGGGATTACGATGCCTGCACACAGCGGTAAGTGCTCCCCTTGTCTGTCCTCAGGTGGATATTACACAGGCTCCTCAGAGGGTTCCTTCAAAGGGCCAGCCCCAGTCAGCCATAGGGGCTGAGCAGCTCAATGATCCATCTCCTGTTACCTTTCCCCTTCCCCCTGTTTCAGCTCTTCTCAGTCTTCCTCTCCCCATTGCTGTTCCCTGGGATTACTTCCCAAAGTCAGCTGCCTGCAAGAGAGCCCTTGTTTTATGTTTTGCTCCTAGGGTGAAACTAGGTGAGGCAGCTGGTTCAAGAAATGGATGTAGCTATCATAGCCTCAGGATGGGTTCTAAAACTGGCTCCCGTACCTGTCGGACAGTGATGAGGATCCCTTTGCTGGTGGTCAGTGGGCGGAGATAACCCCCGGCCAGTGTTTGTCTCCAGACCTTGAGATTCTCAGCAATGGTGATCGGGAGAACGTGGGGGTCGAAAGTGAAGCGCTGACTCATGTGGTAGTGGCGTAGGTGAATGATACAGGGACAACGGTAGTTATAAGAATTGTGGACTTAGCTACTTTTTACTGAAGCCTTTAGAAGCTTTGAAAAACATTGACAGTCTCAGGCTAATTAACTGTCAACTCAAGCACTCTGAAAATCATTTGGCTCCATGGCACCATTTCATGAGATCTTAATCTCCCATAGCCATAGGGCAAAAGATGCTGAAAAACAGATTTGGTAATAAGGATAGTGAAGCTACAAAGGAGCATGTATGCATAACACCCTGTGGGTTTTCAGTGCTGTCTTCCAAAACCAAAACACCACATGTTCATTGCACTAAAGACCCCCATATGCCACTGTGTTCTCCGGCAATGAGAATACATGGGTTGAGAACCAAGGATAGAAATACGATTAACTATCTTTACCCAAGACCTACTTGAATAATCTGTATTTTCTCTTCCTACAAATTTAGGATTTGGGGGATTAGAAGTTTGGGGTCCTGTGACGGGAACTTCAACCTCACTATTAAGTAAAGGTTACGCTGAACTAGAAGCTATGGCCACCATCTGGTTATTTCAGACTTCTCACACCAGTGGATAAGCAAGCAATAGAATTACTATATTTGCAGGGGTTCTTGATCCCGATTACCTGGAGGGGCTGGGGTTGATGATAGCCAATGGAAATAGGAGATAGTGTTTTTGCAACTCAGTCATCTCTTGGAACTTTCAGGTGCAGTGGAGATTATAAACGAGAAACTACAGTAAGTGCAGTTCAACAAATGCTCAGGCACTTTGGGTATAAAGATTTGGGGAACCTAACCCCCTGGCTGGGCAAGCAACAATGACTGACTGAGAATGAAGGAAATCTAGGATGGGCGGTGGAAAGAGGAGACAATAAATGTAAGTTACAGCCTACGGACCAAATAACATGTTGTACATGCCAGTTACATAAAGGATGTATACAGATAAATATATTCACGTACACATGTACATATACATATCCTTCATTCTCAGTCAGTCACTGTGGCTAATACTGGATACTAAGATTACAGGTGATTTTAACTTTTCTATATTTTGGTTTTTATTTTGTTTTTAATTGACGTATAAAAATTATACAAATTTATGGAATACAGTGTGATGTTTTAATACATGTAGAGCCAGGTGGCTCGTGCCTGTAATCCTAGCAACTCAGGGGGCCTTGAGGAAAGAGGATCGCTTGAGGCCAGGAGTTTGAGACCAGCCTTTTTTAGACCCCCGGCTCTAAAAAAAATATAAAACATTAGCTGGGCATGGTAGCACGCAGCTGTAGCCTCAGCTACTTGGGAGGTTGAGGCAGAGGATCACTTGAACCCAGGTGCTGGAGGCTGCAAGGAGCTATGATTATACCACAGCACTCCATTCTGGGCAACAGAGCGAGATTCTGCCTCTAAAAATTTTTTTTTTTAAAAAATACATGTATGTATTGTGTAATAATCAAAACAGAGTATTTAGCATATCCATCACCTCATACATTTATCATTTCTTTGTGGTAAGAGCATTCAAAATCCTCCCTTCTAGCCATTTTGAAATACACAACACAATATTGTTAACCACATCACCCCGCTGTGCAATAGAACAACAGAACTTACTGCTCCTATCAAATTGTAACTTTACTCCTGTTGACCAGTCTCTCCCTATCCCTCCTTTCTACCCTCTTCAGCCTTTGGTAAACACTAATCTATTCTCTACCTCTATGAGACTGATTTCTTTAGATTCCACATATGAGAGAGATTATGTGTTCTTACTGGTGTGTCTGGTTTATTTCACTTAACATACTGTCCTCGAGGCTCATTCACGTTGTCACAAATGACAGGATTTCATTCTTTTTATGGATGAATAGTATTTCGTTGTATATATGACATTGGTCTGGGGAAGGATTTTTTGGATAAGATCCCAAAAGCACAGGCAACAAAAGCAAATATAGATAAATGTTATTATATCGAACTAAAAAGCTTCTGCATAGCAAAGGAAACAGTCAACCGAGTGAGAGTAAAGAGACAACCTACAGAAAGGGAGAAAATATTTGCAAACTATGCATAGGACAAGAGGTCAATATCCAAAATATATAAGGAACTCAAACAACTCAATAGCAAAAAAAAAAACCAAATAATCCAATTTAAAAATGGGCAAAAGACCTGAATAGATGTTTCTCAAAAGAAGACATTCAAATGGCAAACAGGTATATGATGTTCAAAATCACTAATCATCAGGGAAATACAGATGGAAACCACAATGAGATATCCTCTCACCCCAGTTAGAATGGCTATTATCAAAAAGACAAAAAGTAACAAATGTTGGCATGGATGTACAGAAAGGGAAATTCTTATACACAGTTGGTGGGACAGCCACTATGGAGAACAGCATGGAGGCTCCCCAAAAAACTAAAAACAAACTGTCATATAATCCAGCAATCCTACTACAGGGTACGCATCCAGAGGAAATGAAATCAGCGTGTCAAAAAGATATCTGCATATCTGCACTCCCATGTTGGTTGCTGCACTATTCAAAATTGTCAAGAGATGGAATCAACCTAAGTGTCAAGCAATGGATGCAGACATTTTCAAATAAAGAGTTAATTTCCAGAAACAAATGAATTCCGTTTATACTAACAAGCCATGGGGCATTTTTAGGAGGAGAAAGAGTGGACTGATACCATGGTATGAGAGAGAATCCCAGCTTTCAGAACATGGGAAATGCTGCCCCAGGACATCCCAATGTAAACAAAGACAATTTCTGCAAAGCTAAGTCAAATGAATAAATGTTCAAGTGTGTCAAGAGCTGGACGTGGCTCTAATGAGAACTCAGCTGGATTCAGTGATAATTATGGAACTATGAAGAAGGAATTTTAATATGCCAAAGAAAAATTTATGTGATTTGTAAAATTTCAATGTTACCCAAAGAATAGGGCAAATATTGCAATTTTAGGAGTTAGAGTTCTCTGTAATTTTTATGGCTTTTCCCCTATTATTAAAGTAGTACATGTTAATTGAAGATAATTTGGAGATTATAAAAAGTTTTCATAAAAAGCAAATTATCCAAGTCTCACAAAACAACAATTACAGCTATAAACATGTTGTTATATATTCTTACTAAATTATGTACATATATTTAAAAATAAAATTCAGAATATGTGTTGCTTTTCTACTTAATTTTTCAAAGTGTCAGGTTATAAAACAATTTTGTAAAAATATATATTCTTTGGAAAAAATTTTAAAAATAGCACAACATATATGGGGAAAAGAATCAAAAATAAAATCAAATCATAGTATACTTATTGAAATATGCAAGTTTTATATGTATATTATAATTCAGTATTATTTTATTTTAATAATCACCTTATGTTAACAATATTTTTCTATAATTCAGTATTTTTTTATTTTAATAATCACACTATATTAACACAGTATTTTTTAAGAAACAAATTTAAAGCTAAAATTTTAGAAGGATATTTGCCTTGGCCTATTGCATGAACTTTCCAGCATTTCTCTTTACCATTAGAAAAATATGATCCTTCAATTGTTGGCAAGCCTCTTACGGAAAATTATCAGGGCTGCACAATTAGGCAGTGTCAGTGGAAGTCATGAAAGGGAAAAGAAAATGTTGAACACTGGCAGCACTGTGCTCTCTCAGTAAATGGAAAGAATGCCTCTCTTCATCTACAACATTATTTTCTTTGACTTTCTAGTCGCATCTGGGATGAAAGGGAACTATTTATAACACAAAGATTATTTGTGCCATATTATCAAGTTAATATACAGCAAGGGCAATGGATTTGCATTCTTCCCCAACCAATAATTTGGAAGGGTGTATTTAGCAGATAGTTAGAGGCTTTAGGAAGAAAAGGGTGTCTGCTATTAAATTAGAACTAATTGGCAAAAATAAGCTTAACTGTCCTAAACCACAGATAATAATTATGTTAGAGCAAAAGTGTTTACAATCATGTTTAAATAGTATTGCAATTAACTAGTGAATTATACTGAAGCACAGTATGTCATTTATCCTGGTAGCTCTTTTATGCCAAGAGGCAGATACAGTCTCTTTATGCCAGCGATAAATGGATGTTGAATATGACTGGCATACAAGTCAGAGCCTAAAATAGAAACCAAATACTTTAATTCCTGATCAAAACTGGAATTTTTGCTTAAAATATGACACTTCTGTATTTTTTTTAAAAGCTTCAGAAAAATAGCTGAAATTGGGAAGAAGTGAATGATATTTAGGATTCTTACCTGCCTGTGTCTATGATCCATTTCTGTTTGGTAACAAAATCCCCTAAGACAGGAGCAATGCTGAGCGTGGAAAAATGATGAGTATAACACATGGTCACGTAACTTGCGATCAGTGTGGTCTGACAACGGGGCATAGGCTGAGGTTGACGCTGGGTTAGGGCCTGAGCTTACTTTGCTGGAGTTACAGATCATTGGTTGAACTGCTGTGGGTCTGATCCCGCTCCTTCCTGAGGGTGCTGAGGCAAAGGAGTGACGTGCTCATTCAATAAAGTTATCAGAAAGGTACAGAACACTCTCCGGACCTGCCGACTCTTCCTTTACTCCAAGAATCAAAGCCTGAGAAGAAGAGAGGAAGGTAAAGAATGAGTAAAGACACTGGACTAGAAGGTCATTCTGGGGATTCAAAGGAATGGGATCAATGGCTTCAGTTTCTCCCAAATGTGACAATGCAGTTTCCTTTCTTAAGCATTTGACGTAACTTTCAATCCCTTGTACGCTAGTGGGTGAGGGTAGCAATTAAAGTTGAAGTTGAGTTTTTAATGCCTGGTGTTACCCTGAGCTTGTTAGAGGATAACAAATGTGTGGCGTACAGTAGAGACACGTCTTTCAAGGGAGATGGTTTGTAAGTACATAACACAGGTGAAAAGACATCAAGTCAAAATTGCCCTTAGAAAAGCTCCATAGGGGAACCTGCTATAACACGTTTCAAAACATTAAATACAGCCAAGTTTTCCCCGTGTTGAAACACACTGCTTTACCCCTCTGATTAAACACACATTAGTAGTAAGTAGTTTGCATCTGGGACTTCTTTTTTTTTAAAAGGGTGTCTTCAAAGTCTGGAATCATACTCTGTATGGAGGTACATTCTTCACAGAGGGAACATAAAATTCTATTGAAGTTCTCACACTAGCTCAGAGGCATGCCCCTGTTGTGCAGAATAACAGTCAGAAGAGCCTGCTGTATTTCAGTTGTTCATTCATTAATTCTCTTTCTCATTCTCAAGCTACATTCACACAATCTTGATTTCTGTTTCTCTGACCCTTCCTTTCCTCCAACTCCTCCTTTAGCAGAGCACAAAGTTGAATTTGCAAACACACATTCCATTGATGCGATTCCATTGTAGCACTCAAGGCAGATATCACCAATCAACCACAACATGATCTTCCTTCTAGCAGACCCAGATTGGACCTCAAAGCCCTTCCCAGCACAACAGTCCAGGCAGCTACTACCAGCTGACCTGCCCAGACCCTCTGACATGCCACATGATATATTTTGTAACCACTTAGAGTCCTTTACTATTTTAGAGCTTCGTTCTCCTATATGACTAAAAAAAGTGCATTAGATGAGATGCTCCCTAGATATTACTCTGAAATTCTATGATGTTATGATCCTTTAGATTACAGCAGAGGTCAAAACCAAGGCCCTCTGATCAATTCCACCCTGCCGTCAGTTTTTGTATGGCCTGGGAGCTAAAAATGAATTTTACATTTTTAAATCATTGGAAAAATCAAAAGAAGAATACTATTTGTGACACATAAAAATTTTATAAAATTAAAATTTCAGTGCCCACAAATAAATTTTTATTAGAAAACAATCATGATCATTTATTTACATATTCTTTATGGCTGCTTTCCCACTATAACAGCAAAATTAAGTAGTTGCACCTGACACTATATGGCCCATAAATCCTAAAATATTTACTAATTGATCCTTCACAGAAAAAGTTTGAACTAGAGTAAGGTGAGAAAATTGTGGATTGAATGCCAGCCCCAAGAACTGGTGTCTAACACAGAATTCTAAAGGATTATGAAGCAAGTGAGATAATACGAATATTTGACAAAAACTCATCCAATAGTATACTTTTAAAAGATAAAGTTCATTATAAAATTTTTATTATTTTTATTATTTTGTTATAAAATGTTTTGTAAGAAATCAGTTCCAAACATAAAAATAAAAGGAACGAGGCCTTTATGGAGGGCCATAAAGAGGAATTTGACCTAAATGTGGGGGCTCTATGATAGAGGTTATGCTGAAGTATAAATACAACATGAAATTTGTCAGTATTTTGTAATCCAGTTAAGATTTAAGTTCAATGAATACTCTGCCTTGGGAAGATGCATTATATTTTATTTTCCAAATTGTTCACAGTTTCCTAATTAAAATATTTTTACAGTTATGAAAAGCAAGTAACCTAACCTCTTTAATCTTCTGTTTCATAAGCTGAAATAACTCCTTTCTTCCTGCACAGGGATGGTAGAATGAAAAAAATGCGCTGAGTCAAAGAATGATTATTAATATTTATATTTAATGTTAGCATAACAATTCTTTTTAAATTGCTTAGTCATATGCTTACCCATGCTTTTACAAATCTTTGAGTCTGCAACAAACGATGCAAGCTTAACCATTATGCTTCTGATTAAGTTTTGAGGTATGCAAAATGAAAATTGTTTATTTAATATTAACTATCAATATAGGTCCATATTTAATTAGTTTGGAACTTAATTACATTCTGTAATCTTTTCAAATTAAGCTTTTCTTGTTTTAAAGGATTTGGAAGCTGTTAATGACTCCATCTACAGAGAAAGAAACAGGGATCTCGTTAGCTGATACATAATTTGCAATTTCTTTAACTTTCATTAGAATTTGGGTAACATTCAGTTCCTATTACTAGAAAAGAACAACTGACAGAGAAGGAAGAAATAACTGAGTAGTAGAAGAAACATATTAAGTTTCCAGTGAGAAGAAATATTACAGTCACAAAATTAATTAAGAGGAACAAGGTCCTCTACAGGAAAGTTTATCTAACCTCCATGGTTGGAAGAAAGATGGCTTTTTGATAAAAACAGAAGTTGGATTAGATCATATTTACAGAATGCCTTACACACAAATAAAAATAGGAAAATTGGGTTAATAATCCAGACACTTTTCAAACTCCTAATTAGTTGCATGTGGATAGCTTGGGTGTTTGGAATCACATAGAAACATATATTGTGGAATCTAGATTACCAATGGATGCATTAAAATGTTTCAAAAAGAAATATAATGTCATCGGATGTATTTTCTATTGTCAGAGCACAACTGCTTGTTATTCTCTTCATTTCTGGGTCATATGTGAGGCCAGCTCATTGCAAAGACATCCTTACTACAAAAACACTGAATAGAAGGAAAGGGGGAAATGGTAGACTGAGTGCTCATTAGTTTACTATGTAATCTAGGTAAATACCAAGTTCACTTCCTGTTCCTCTTTCATGCTCCTGGGTCTCAATACGGACATATGTGCAAATGCTGGTGTATGACTGCGTAGGGTGTATGTGTGGGTGGGTGGGTCGGTGTGTATGGGTGCGTGCGCGCATGGGTGTGTTGGGAGGGAGGGCTAGGGAGAGAACCGGTTACCTAAGGAGTCAAATTAATTTGTTTTTAAGTGAATAAAATCACTCTTTCCTTTCACATCCTAAGTCACAACTTTATCCCATCTCTCATAAGAGTGATATAAACTAACAACATAGAAAGCAAAGTCAGGATGTGAATGTTTCATTCCTTTCTGTATAATACCAAATCTGTTTAAGAATTTAAATCATCTGTATATTTTGAGCTGTCATTTATAGAACATTTGGTGGAATGCTATGCAGAGTTGACATCAGATAGACTGGGTTTGTATCTCCTGGCTTAAAAACAACTTCACAGAAATGTTATTTTTTTAAGTTTGTATTTTTTATCATTACATTTATGATATAGAAGAAGGGATCAAAATTGTATCTAACACAGATGCACACTCCCACACCACGCACATGTGCCATTCAGAGAGGAAGCCCATAGCATAATGAAAACGGCATTGGCTTCGCAGTAAACCAGACCTGGGAGTTGGGGAAACTTTCCTAAACCATTTGTTTTTGTTTTCGTTCTGAAAACAGAAGATAACAGCACATGATTTACGGGTTTATTGTGCAGATTATATAAAGAGACACGATTGCACGTGGTCTCTATCACCTCCAGGATACAGCACTTGCTGGTTTCTCTGTGTACAGTCCCTTCCTTCTCCACGACCTGGCCACAGTAAAGCTCCCTGGTCTCCCTGCCTTGCTCTCTCTTGCCTTGCTCTCTCTTGCCTTCACGGCTTTGCTCACGCCGTTCCCTCTGGCTGGAACACTCTCATCCCATCCCTTTTGCACACCTCATACTCTACTTTTAGGACCAAGCTCGGATCCTAATTGTCTCTGACACCTTTGCTGACATCCCTCGACTAGACCGGGTACTTCATTTATGCACTCATGAAGCCCCCTAACTTCTGCTATCACATCCTTATCATCCTGTGTTAGAATTGTCAGTTTTTTGATAGATGACCAGCTCCTTAGAATAAGAATCTGTATTGTTCAATGCTGCAGCTATGGCTTCAAGCAATGATCTTTCAAAACAGCCAGTACTGGCGAGGGTGCAGACGGGCACTTTCACACTTTTTGCACAAAAGAGAGGTATTTGGTATAACAATAATGCAACGCATTGGGTACCCATACCGCGCAAGGCACTGCACTGAGTACTTCCGTGCATTATCTCATTTAATTATCCCAACACTCCTCAGGAGTGGGTACTCATAGTACCCGTATCATACTGATCAAGAAACAAACACTCCAAGTCTAAATGACTTGCACAAGGCCACGAAGCTTTAGGTGGCGGAATCAAGAAACAAACTCAGGTCTGCCTGATGCTGACAATACTTTTGCTCAACAACAGTGCCCTACTGTGAGAGTTTTCTGGAATGAAATTAAAATATTCACATTTCCATTAATGTTGTGGAATAAATGGTATATGAATGTATATAGCCACACACATATAATATTAGAAGCCATAAATATTCATTTCTTCTGTGCTTTTACTCATATCCCTTTTCCTTTTTTTTCTTTTTCAGCTAGGTGTTTTCTAGTAAGCATGTATTAGCCAATATTTTCATACTATTTTATTTTGGGCACTAGAAATAAAATGTCCCCATTACTTCCTAGGGTTGTTTCCCTCTCTGGCAATCAAATTATGTCAAACTCACAGGGTGAGTAGTGAAGACAGCGTGATACGTTCTGCGAGCTCACTACAATGCTTGCTCTTCAATAGCAGGGATTGGTTTATTTATCTTTGTATTTCTAGCTCCTGGCATGGTGCCTTCCCCACTGTAGACAAATGATCAACACTGCAGGAATGGGTTATTAAACAGATAATGAACTTGAGGTTATAGAATTTTTAAAGGCTGCTTAGAGACTGTAAACTTCAATCATTCAATGAAATTGGAAAATAAAATGGAGGATCTTTGTCAAGATAATAGCTAAAAGAAAAATATTCTCTG
The DNA here is from genome assembly GCA_963574885.1 of Lepilemur ruficaudatus. Taxonomy (NCBI): domain Eukaryota; kingdom Metazoa; phylum Chordata; class Mammalia; order Primates; family Lepilemuridae; genus Lepilemur; species Lepilemur ruficaudatus. The sequence goes on along the minus strand of CAUYRT010034352.1, from coordinate 24,260 downwards.
GGAAGTTATTACATGTAGTTTCTCAAAGTGACTGTATTTGTAGAAGTGCACAAACCAGGTAAAACTGAACATTGAGTTGGATTCAACAAATATTGGAGATCTCACTAAGTAAGAGACACAGTGCTAGACCTCATTATTTATTTTATAGCTAAGGAGAATTTTTAAATTTTTTTAAAGAGATCTCATCTTTTTAATAACTGAGAATAATTTGCATATCAGACCAACATAAAATACAGCTTTGTTTTATGTAAAGAGGGGAAAGTAATCTTACTAAAACCCTATATTCCTATTTTCCTACTAACACATTTAAGGGTTTCCCATTACCCTTAAGGCTTATACTTCAAACTGCTTTTCCTAATACATTTGGTTCCCCCATAAGCTCTCACTCTACATTACACTCCCTACACTCAAATCACACTAAACTTTTATGACCTCACAAAATACTACATTTTTTTAATGCCTGTTTTCTCCAGACAGCCCTCCTCTGTGTCTAGTGACCCTCCATTCATCCTTCAGGACACAGATCAACTGTTAACTGAGGCTGCTGGCTCCTTCAAGCACAGCTGACCCATGTCTTACGAAAGCTCCCACTCAGGCGCCTGTCAATCTCAGGCTGTGGTTTCCTCTTCTATCCAAACCACAAAATCCTCAGGTACAGTGATAATGTCTTACTTGTCTTTGTACCCTTTAAACATAGCCCTATAAACGTCTGTTTACTTCACTAGTGAATGGTTACTGTTTTGCAGTATAATGTGCCTTCTTTGTATTTTCCTTCTCAACTATTCAACGAAAAGAATGATGGAAATAAATGAACATTTATTTAATTATAGAATATCTTCTGTGCGCCAAATACTGGGTTTAGTGCTGTACATATAATGGTGAACAAGACAGATGTTCTTGCCCCTATGGAACCTGCACTCAACAAGGGAAAACACAGCAAGGAAGTTATACAAGAAAAATAATTACAGCTCATGATGAGCGACAAGATGGAAGAAATTAGGGTACACAGTGGAGAAGGGGGGAAGTGGTGGGGAAACCCTTTCAGAGAAAGGGTTGAGGGGAGGTGTCTCTGAGCAGAAGTGGGAGCTGACAGCCGAATGAGGTAGAATCCGGAACCATGTCCATGCATAAGGAAGAGCCATTCAAATGTCCTGGAGTGGGGACAAGCTTGTTATGATCTGCAAAGAGCAGAAGGCGGGTGGGTTGGAGTGAGTGTGCGGGGGAACACTGACCCTAGATGAAGCGGGACAGAGTAGCAGGGAGTGAGCAGCGTAAGTCTTTGTCTTCTGGAGTAAAGAGTGTCACTTTATTCTAAATGCAGTGGAACCCAGGGCACAGTTTTAAGCCAAGAATAACATGGTTGAGTTTGCATGGCATTAAAGTTTGTGTTGTACACCATGATCTAGATTTTTAATTTTTAAAAATTCTGTGTATCTATGTGGACAGAACTTCCTCACCGGTTTACTCTCTACTTCATTCTCCTCTCCACTGGGGGGCTCCAGAGATTGTCCTAAGTGTGTAGCCTCGTCCCAAGCACCAGCCTTGTGACAGTCTCTGAGTTTCCCCAACAGCTGTTTAAGATAGGAACACCAACAGGAGAGTATGAGCAACTGAACAAAAACAACAAAAAAGATTAAAACACAATCAGCTCTTTGAAACAGGTCTGCATTTGATAGCCTGCATGATACAGTAATAAAACTCACTGTTTTTTTCTATAAAATCTACGCTATGCCAAGCCTTTATAAGAACAAACAGTTGACTGACTAGCAGTTTGATTCTAAGCAAAATGACTGTACCAACAGAATAAAGATGTATGGAACAGATCTGAGAAGCATTGGGCCATACGTAACCTGGTAGCCTGCTTATTAAAAGGACCATCTTAACAGTTGCCAGTTTCTGAGTGTTTCTTTACTCTGTGCTGCCTAGAATTGTGTTAGATCATTATCTCATAAATAACCTCAGTTAATCCTCCAGCAATCATAGCTGATAGGGACGACTACTGCTCCCTTTACTGAAATTGGAGAACTGAGGCTCGGGGCCTTTAAGTGCCTTGGCCAACATCTCAGATACGTTAACTGGTGGTGTTGGCATTTGGATGCAAGACTGTCTGGCTCCAAAGCCCTCTATGCCAGCCAGAACACCAAATTAAAGAGATTTCCATAGACTTCGGTTCCAGTCTCCGACCACCGTCTTGCAGTTTCAGTTTCCTTAGTGATAAAGTGGATATCATGATCTCCTCAGGGGAAAAAAAAGGATAACAGTACAGGCCCAACAAATTTGTAGTGCATCTCCAATGCCATGAAGATAATCGAAGTGTTTTGTAAACTACCAGGTGTTACACAAAACCAGTGTGTTTTTGTCAGGTGGCTGATCTTTGCCTTAAAACTCTCTCCCCAAAACGAATTCCTTAAATATTCTATTTTTTCCCCTAAACTTAGTTGCTTTTAGCCCTCTTGCCCTAATTTCCACATTAAATGTTCATTTATAGCAACGACTCCTGTCTCAGACAGGGTCTTCATGAAGAGTAGGCAACAGAAGGTGCTAGAAAGAGCAGCAACATGGAGGTGAGCTTCGACCCAGCTCTGCCACCAACTCGCTGCACAGCTTTGGACAAATCCCTCTTTGAGACTCTAAATGCAAAATGAACAAGTGGGTTAGTGTAAGTTAAGGGTTATTCCAAGTATAAAAATACAAGGGTAGAATGTAGCCCATGACTGCCAATGAGAGGAAGAAGAGGAAAATAGTTTGATGACAACAGAGTTATCCTGAAATATTCATTTAATGAGCACATTATGGGGCTACTGAACGTAAGGGGACTATCAGTGCTTCAACGACACAGCAGATATTTAAGACACACCATTATAGGATCCGGTGACAAAAAAATGGGTGAACAAAGCCAATATGGTGCCTGCACTTCGTGGAACTTTCCGTCGAGATAGATCAAACAGTGGGAGTCTGACGCAGACATGTCAGCCACAGCCACATTTTGTTTGACCAACAGAGTTTTCAACATTTTCAAGACTTGTCAATGTTTAAAAATAACGGAAGACTTAACACAAAAGCTCTTGTTTTCAGCTTCTCTTTAAAAATCTGAATATTTGGCAGCGCTGAGCTGGCGTTTCCACAAGGCAGGGACTCGTGGAGCTGAATAGAAGCTGTCCTCGGCCCACCCCAGGCTAGACCCATGCCCCCCATCCTCCCCGCCCCGCACCCTGGCTCCTGGGCCGCTTCGTAGGCAACCTGTGTGCCCACTCAACGCAGGCTTGGCTGTGCCTGTGATTTGGGTCAGAGGGCAAACAGTGAGAAGTTATTTCAATCATGTTGATCGTTACAAAGGAAAGTACAGGGAGCTGCTAGAAAGGATCACAAAGAAACTTCCAGTGGGACTGCCTTCATCTCTGTGCCCCTGTCCCCCTCCCCACCTCCACAAGCAGGTGTGGAAAAACTGGAGACTCAACAGCCAGGAGTCAGCCCTGAGCCCACAAAAGGCTCCCTCCACTAACTGTGCTACGCTGGGCAAGCATTCTCTCTTCGTGTGCCTCAGTTCCCCCTGCAATAAAATGGGAAGAAAAAAAAAAACCCAAAAAACCAGACCATCGTCGTTAAATAGTCTTTCCGGTTGGGACCTGTAAAATTCGCAAACCTCTCTTGGGTATCCCCCCCCAACCCCGGCTCGTGCCCCGAGGGAAGCCTTAAAGGAAATCTCGCCTCGCCCCATCCGAGCGCGGCACGCTCGTCCCCGCCACCTCCATCCACAGCCGCCACCTCGGCGACGCTGCCCGGCTCTCTTCCGGGGGTCACTTCGGAGGGACCCGCCCCGGCTCGGGGAGTCGGGGAGAGCTCAGCGTCCGGGCGGGATCCCCGCCACCCGGCCCGCAGCCGCGCCCGCAAGCGCTGTCCTCCCGCCCCGCCCTCCCGGGCCCCTGTCCGGCCTCCGCCGGCCACCAACGGACCCCAGACGACTGGCCCTTACCCAGCCGCTTCTCGGGAGAGCGCCGAGCGGGGACGCCCGCCGGGAAGCTGCTCCCCGCCTCCCTGCCCGGCCCGGGAGCCGCCCCTCCCCGGGGAGCTGCGCGCTCCGGCGGCGCTCGGACCTCTCGGCAGCCCGGCCCGGCCCGCGCTCCCGCCGCTGCGCCCCGGCAGGTGGGTGCCTTGCCTCGCTCTCCCTGCTCCGGGAGTTCTGCTGGCTCCTGCTCCAGGGATGAAAGCATCATTCTGAGCCTCATGGGAGAAGGGAAGGAAAAACCGGGACTAGGTGAGTGGTGGTCTAGGTGTGGTCTTTTTTGTTTGTTTGTTTGATTGTTTTTAAAATAAACCTGCATACTACGGGGCAGTGTTGGGAAACTGAGCTATTGAAAGGGAAGAGAAATAAGACAAAGGCAGCCGATCAAGATAACTCACACAGCTAGATGCCGGCTGGGGCCAATCCTGGCTATTTTGTACCCCGCCGGGTCCCCCAGCCTCGCTCTGACTCCGACCCAGGCAAGGCAGACTTTGATACATTTTTGCTGGGTGGAGGTAACTGGAAATGTTTCTGCTCATTTCTGTCATCCAGCTTCTAAACAAGCAAACGCTGCTTTTGATGGTTGGCTTCATCTCCACAAAGATTTTTCCCCCCAAGACTGAAAAAAGCATTTGAACATTTTTACACAGAAAAATAAAATGTGTTGTAATCACACTGTGGACTGCTATGCGGCACTTAAAAAGCTGAAATCAGAACTGTAGAGATCAGCACACCGATGCCTGGATCTCAGAAGTGTGATGGTAAATGAGCACAGCAAGATGCAAAATATCTCTGTCTCTACGGTGCCATTTAGGTACTTACTTTAAAACACTTGGCGTGTTTGCAAAATCGTAGAAAGAAGACTGTAAAATGTATATGAGATTCACGATGGTGGATGTTCGGGAAGTGTGAAAGAGGAATCAATTTGGCAGGAAGGTTAAGGTGGAAATATTTACCTAACATCATGTAAAAATGTGAAGCAAAGCTGATAGAATATGAACAATTGTTAACTGAGAGTGTTGTTAACTTGGGAGTTTTTCGTGACTTTTTTTTTTTCTTTCCTGTGTTTCTAAATATTTCTCAATTGAAGAAGTTCAGGTTTTTCAAATGCAAACAAAATAAGTTACTGTCTGAGCACATTCTGTGACAATGTAATCTCAGCAGTTCTATCATAAATTGCAACTTTCTTGCATCACACCCTATGTTCTCCAATTCTAGAAGACAACACCTCTTTACCTTGCAAGGCTTGGCTATTCAGAGAAGCTTGCCTGTTGACAACCCCCAAAAGTGCAGGCCAGAGATGAAATATTGGTATTAGGGAAGTAGTCCCCAGTTAATAATATGATTAATGGCTAGGATGAGATAGACTCTAAAAACTCCCTGTGTTCCTGCAAGACAAAGTTCTCTTCCTTTTGTATTTTCTATGTTTAAAATTTTCATTTCCATGGATAGTGGCTGTCTTCTCAAAATGATGCTTAGGTAACACTGCAGACTTAATAACAGGAAGTCAGGAAAGGTGTGGAGTTTGGTAGAAGAGTCCTACAGCTCTAGTGGAATCTGTTTGGTAGACTGGAAAGGATGCATCTCCATTTTCCTGCCAGAGAAAGGCTAATTTCTTTCTGAGTATGGAAAAAGTTTATCTAATTTGGTTATCCACATGAAGGAGAAAATGAGAAAGACAATTCTAAACTGGTTTGTATATGTTAGGTGCAGCGGAGAAGGGCTTAAGGCACCACCCAATAATTCCATCTGCTTGGCCCTCCCCAGACTTAACACAAAAGTAGTTCCCTGTTTCCATATTTTCTTCCCACTAAAAAATCACTGGATCTGTGGTGAACAAAATTGTCTGCACATCAGAATGGAACTCTGAAATGCAGAAAATTGTGATATTATTCCTTCCTCTTTCTCTTTCTGATTTGACAACTTGCAAGGTCAGAGCTTGGTACATCTTACGTTGCAGGAAGTCGGGCTACTTGAGAAAACCCAAGGTGTGAAGAAAAATATAAGAATGGCAGGACTGGGGTGTGGGTGAAAGCTACATGTACTCAGGTTTTAGGCACAAAATAAGAGAGAATGTAGCCCCAGTCTGCAGTAACAATTGCGGTTTCTTAATGTTCTCTTCAGTACCAATTATCTCTTAGTGCCATCAGTGGCTTGGTCCTTATACTGTTCTGCCCTTGTCCTGGATTTTAAATGCAATAATAAAACACAAAGTACCGCATTTGCTTCTTCCTAACCCGCAATAAAACGCAAAGGACATCCCACTTGCTGCTTCTTAACTTCTTTGTCTGCTGGAGTCAAAAGCCTTTTGACTTTATAGACTGGAGGGAAGGTTGAGTTCTATCTTCCTGGATCTCAATAATCCCACTGAGCTTCCTTCAGCCACCTGTTACCACCTGCCCCTGCCCTGTCCCCTCTCCCATACCATTTAATTAGTTGCCTCCTAATTGCTGACTCTTTCTTTGCTCTCCATTAAATGATTCTTTTTAAAATCCATAAGGCACTTTGCCAGCAGTTGGCTTTTAGTATGAAAAGTCGCATTTCCTTAATGAGTCTGCCTTCCAAATGAAGGCTTTACTTACATTTTCCTAATGGGGAAATGAGCTTTTCTTCTATACTTGCTAAGGAGCTTCCTGAGTGCTTTTTCAATAACTCATCCTTAACACTTTGCCCAATTCTGCCCGTACTCTGTATCTCTTCCATGTGTAAAAAATCCAAGAGGAAATCCATTAACAGGTATCAACTGTTTCTAAAAATATATACAGTAAGGAAATACTGCTCCTATCAAAAATAGCAGGAGCTAACAGTCATTCTCTGCATGTTATGTGCCAGGCATTGTGCTAATTGCCTTACGTATGTTGTCTCAATAACCATATCCACGAGCCGTATTTGTCCCAAGCATGAAATTTTCTCAAGTCCTATAAATGAGGTGAATTTTAAAATATTATTTTGTATAAAATCTCAGCCTTTACCCTTTTTTTTGGTAGATCTGAATATCTGGTCCCCAAAGCCCATGCTTCCACTTGGCAATAATCTGTTCGATCTGAAAGCAATTATCTCTTTTACATGAAGCTAGTGTCACTGTTGTCCTCCCGATACCCTGATGTCACATACCTGGTCCGGTTCACTCCTTTGCATAACCCGCCTGGCTTTTATAGGCATCCAAACTTGTGACTCCTGCGGTAGGCATTGTTATTTCCCCCATTCTAGAGGGGAGAGGTTAATTAACTGGACCAAAGCCATTATCATTGTCAGTTTTAGGACCAGACCCCACGATCTGGGGTCTTACCAATTTCAAGGAAGGTAGATTCTTTGCTATTATGTTTGAAAATGGAACAAAGCCATAAGTGTACTTGTTTCAGAGTATTTTTTTTTTATCTTTCAGATGCATCATTAAATTTGAGTTTCAGATTGGCCAACAATTACTGAGCACTTAAGCTGTGAAAATACTTTACATATTACATTAACTGTATATATAGCATACATTTGTGTAACTCAGTAGTTATATCACATATGTACATAAATATGCATATATAAATATAACATAAAGGGTTATACATACACATAAATGTGTATCATACATTTAACTTAATATATAAAGAGTTAATGTATGTATATCACATTCAACTCTCCAAGTTTAGAAGAAGATCAAAGAGAAACATGTTTAGAGAAATTCAGCAATTTGCTGGTGTGATAAAGCTCAAACCAGAACTTGTACCTTTTACAGTGTAGTACCTTCCAGGGCAGGGGGAAAGGGATAGCAAATACACCTTTCTGACTCAAAAAAGTTAAAGTTGTTGTTCGTTACACAAGAAAAAAGGACGTTTAAAATTAGTACATTTTTCTCAAAAATACAGATTCACAAAATATTATTTTTGTTTTATAGTTGTTAAATAAAGCTTTTCTGACCTCATTTTAAACTTTTCTTTAAACTTTGAAAAATATTTTGCTTTCTTCCTACATTGTAAGTCCAGGTCTGCTACTGATGAACCATTTAATGTGCTCTCCTGTTGCCTGATGTTTTATTTCCAAAATCATCTTTTCCAGCACAAAAGTTTCCACTGCAGTGACACAGATTAGGTTAATATTTTAGCCATAGTCTATACTCAGGGTGCCTGGAGTACACCATACTATTAGTATACCATTTCTTTTTCTATCCTAGATATCCAGCTAAGGCTTCGTGACCTGTTTTGAGTGAAGATGAGTGTTTCTGCCAGGAGAATGTAACTGGAGGATCCAGGTCTGGGCAGACTTGACCATGGGAGCCAACACTTCAAGCAAACCACCAGCATTTGATGAAAACGAGGATGGTAAGGAACGTGGGATAGCAGTATATGAAAAATAGACTTTTGCAAAATTTAAATATAAGGAAGCTCCTAGTTTCATAAGTAAAGTGCAAGCATGGACTGTAGGGCCTTTAAAGAGAAGGGTAAGCCAGAACCTTGTATGCCAATAGCTGGATTTTACCTTCCACTTTCCCCGGCCCCTTTGGCAGCTTTCTTAATCTCCACTGTGCCAATGTCCTCATTTATCCAAGGGGAGCTGTGGTTGGGCACATGGTGGATAGTTAAATGATTTGTGTGTCCTTTGTGCTGTTCCTTGGACAGTTGAAATTGCCTCTGTTGCTATTTGTTATAGACATTTCTCATATTATAAAATGCATGTGAATGATCATCAATACTCATAATATTATAGAATGGAGTTATGCAAGGTAGGTGCCTTCAGAATTCTAACTTCCATGTTTCTGCATCCTAGACAAGTTTCACAATGCTAGGTCATAGGAAAAAGAATCAGTTTTGTTTTGTTTTTTTTTTTTTTTTTAAGAAAAGGGAAACTTTGAAGGCCAGCCTCAGCAAGATAAGAAGTAAAGGCATGAGTCCCCTGATTCTCCCATCACCCCCCACTGAGGCATACAGACTGGATACCACCTCCCCAGATGAGCTTCCTGTGGTGGGAGTGTGAGCAGCCTGGTTGGTGTACACAGGGTGGCAGCTGTTTACAAGCTCTCTGGGAAAAAGAAGGCCGCCGGTCTCAGGTAGCAAATTGTCCAGTCCTCTGAGAGAGAGGCTACAGAGTAATTTCCAGAGAGCTCTGCTAATTAGACCACAAAAGAAAAGAATGAACTGCAATTCAGGAGATCTCACACCAATCCTCTACCAGTTATATGTGAGGCTTAGGAAGTTTGTTTACTCTGTCCCCAATTTCCTCATCAATAAAGTGAGGTTTCTTCCAACTCAAAAAGTTTATCATTGTCAGATTCTAAAGCCACTTTGCAAAATTCTGAAGCAGCTTCTAAATCATCAAGGAAAGTTTATTGTATTAGAATGTCAGTTTGATTGCTGAAACAGAAACTACAATTAACAGTGGCTTAAGCCAAATGGCTGTGTTTTTCCTTCTCATGTAACAATCAATGTAATCCAACTGATACGTGGCTCCAAAGGGTTTGGGACTCTGACCTCAGCCAGCTTGCTTTTCTTCCTGCCTTCCCATCTCTCAAGTGGTCTCGAGCTGGCTCACCACCACCTCTGAATTCCAGCCAGTGAGGTAGGAGAAAAGTAGGGGTTTGTGCCCATTTCTTTAAGGATTTGATTTAGCTTGCCACTTTCATTCACATGCACATAGCTAATTACAAAGGAGACTAGGAAATTTAGTTTGTTAATATCTTGGGTAGCCATGACCTATCTAAAAATAAGGAGTTCTGTTTTATTACTAAAAAAAGGGAAAATCAGCAATTTGTCATGGTTGGGGACAACTATGTTTGCTATGGTAGGGGGAGGGAGGCATAATCTTAGTTTTGAATCTTTGGATGGAGACACCTTTAAAAACAAAATGTATGACTGATCGGGATGCCTTGTTTCAAGCTGTTCAGTATCAATTTAGAGGCCCAACCTTACTACCTGTGCAAAATACTATGTAGGAACTCTGAAATTATATAGCTGGAAAAGGACCTTAAGAAAACATTGTGGTTTTTTTTTTTTTTTTTTGCATTGCTATTTTTGTTGCCTTGCTTTACTTTTTCAAATAGTGAAAGCAAGGATCTGAAGACCAGTGATGTTATTTGATTTTTCCATCTCTAAAATGGAAAGGCAAGTTGGCTTGCTTTTCATTTATTTGGTTCAATGTGCTCCCTGTGGATTCAGAGTTAATGCTGTGCATGAAGCTGGTCTTCGGAGAACAGAGTGGCAAAGCAAGGCTAGTTTCATCCTTGAAATGTGCTAGGGATGTGTGTCATTTGAAACTATTAGGATAGGATGAGAAAACACAGAAATGCCTAAATCTTTCTTGATTCTCTCATGAAGTACCCAAGAAAGCTACACACCCAAGGGATTATGACAATTGGGAAATAAGGTACCATTTTATAGCTACCGTCAAGGAACTCTGGGAAAACTAAGTTGGAAGAGAATTAGGATTAAGGAATAAGCAGGTCTTTTTGTTGCCCAGTCCCAGACCACGCAGCTGAGCCTACGCAGCGCCCATAAAGGAAGAAGTGAGAGTAGCCAGTCTGTGCTTCCCGGAGGGGCGAGGCTCTGAGTCTGTTTGCACACACAATTGCAAGGCAGCAGAAGGTAGGAGGCCAAGTCCACCTATTATGAGCCCGCCACTCCACCAAACATAAGGAATAGAGGAGGAAACAAGATGGTCTCGCTCTGTCTTTGTGGAGCCCCTGTTCTAAAGGTGGACAGCAGACAATAATTAAGTAAACAAATACATAAACGAGATAACTGCAGATTGCATTAAAGTGCCACCATGGAAATGACTCTGAGTGATCTTTTGAAGTGAAGGAGGGAGGCTACTTTAGATAGGGTAGCTGGGGTTGGCCTTTCTAAAGAGGTGACATTTGAGCTGAAGCCTGAAAGATGAGAAGAAGCCAGCTATGCAATGACATGACAAGAATAGTCCAAGCACAGGAAAAAACAAGTCCAAAGTCCAAATAATGACAAAATTGGGAATGCATAGTTGCCTATATGGTAACATTCTCTGATGAGCACAAGTTTGTCAAAGGGACTGTAATTAATTGCCATGTTAACTTATTTGTTTACAAGATCATTGAGTTTGGGGGAGAAAAAGAATGCCATTCTGGGGAATTGACTTTTTTTTAATTCAGTAAAATCCCATAAAGTTCATTTGGCTCCTTCCATAGCTCTGGATTGAGCACAAAGTCAAATTTTACTTGATTAGTGTGAAGTTTCTGACCAAGAAAAAAAAAACAATGAAGCACTGATTAATCAAAGAACAGTAATGCCTATGTCACTTTTTATATCCATATTTTTGTATAAATAATCAAATTGGGCCAGAAAATAGGGCACTAAAATGAGCCAATTTAATTATTTTAAAAATATTGCTGTGAAGAATCCCAATGTGATAAAATATGTTTAATATTTCCTTCAAATCGTGTAATATTCCCAACATATAAATAAGAGAAGAAAATTTAACCAATTTTCTCAAGTAACATTTAGAGAATTTTTTCTTATGGAAAAGTGTTTTTGTTCACTTTGAAGGTAGTTAAGGGGTAAGATAAGATGTTAGTGGATGTCCCTTGAGATAAGCTGTTCTTGCTAGAATTCATTCTGGCACCTGTATTTCATATCGTTCCATCGGATGTCTGGTCTTGAACAAATCATTTTATTAGTTACTGATTGTTATTTTTAGTGAAAACAAAGCATACGATTTATAGTGCTGTTGAACAGAATAAGCTTGCTTATTTAATTACTGCTATCTTTTACAAATTAGACTATTTTGTTTTGTGGCTTTTTATTTTAGAGCAAACCTAAGTTCTAATTACTTTTTTATTGTAATAAAATGTACATAACCAAATTTACCATTTTAATTGTTTTTAAGTGTACAATTTATGACATCATTCATAATATTGCACAGCCATCACCACCATCCATCTCCAGAACTGTTTTATCTTCCCAAACTGAAACTCTGTACTCATTAAACAATAACTTCCCCTCCGTCCTCCCCCACCAGTCCCTGGCAACCACAATTTTCCTTTCTGTCTCTATGAATTTGACTAGTCTCGGTACCTTCTATGAGTGGAATCATATACTATTCATCCTTCTGTGTCTGGCTTATTTGACTTAGCATCATATTTTTAAGGTTCATCCATGTCGTAATGTGTTAGGATTCCTTTCCTTTTTAAGGCTGAATAATCTTCCATTGTGTGTGTGTACCACATTTTGTTTATCCTTTTCATTAGTTCATTAGGGGACATTTGGTTGTTCCTGTCTTTTGATTACTGTGAGTAATGCTGCTATGAATATTTGTATACAAATATTTGTCCAAGTACCTGTTTTCAGTTCTTTTGGCTATATACCTAGAAGTGGAATTACTGGATCATATGGTAATTTTTTGTTTAACATTTTGAGTAACCACCATACTGTCTTCCACCTAATTACGTTTTGTGTTTTAGTAACGGGAGACAGCCTAGCGTGATGGGCTAATATATCGGAAAGGCAAACACAGGTTCAAATCTCAGCTGTGCCACATGCCAGTAATCTACGTGATTGAGAAGAGTCAAAGGAGACGTAGCCCGATCAACCACTGTCAGACGCTAGAGTCAATTTGTCTAATTATAAAGTGTTCTAAAGGGACTTGAGTTAACCGAAAAAAAAAGTTTCTAAATTTAAATAATCACTACTGAATTAATTTGGGAAAAAAAAACCCTTCTATTGTGCAACTTATTTAACATCTGTAAGCCTCGGTTTCTTCACAAGTAAAATGCAAGTAATAATTGGGCTTACTTCATTGGGTCATTGTGAGGATTAAATAAATAATGCAAATAAAATACTTGGCAAGGTGTCTCACACAAAGTGACCACCTAATGAATGTTAATTAATAGTAGGATTTATGAGCATCAGAGTCTCTTAGCATGAACTCTTTGAAGTACTTCAACTTCTGAAAGAAACAAAATTGATTAAATGTGACTCTGTAGAAACCATAGTTAATTGACCTACTCAGGAGTTTATTGATTGAATTGGATTGACGAATGGCAGATTTCATGGATTCTGCAAAATCCTATATAAAAACCCTTTAAAAGAAGCCACATTATTGACTACACGAAAACACAGTCTCATCTGGTTCATCTTTCATCCCCTCTGGGGTTATTGTACTTTCATTTAAGGCAAAATCAAGAACTCATTGGGATGAAAATCAATGAACTTTACTTTTTCTAATTTAAGCCCAAACTACCTATTTAAGTAATCCCATTTGATCAAAACAGTGAAAATTGTCCTCTATATCCAACTACCAGATGTATCTTCTGAAAAAGTGATACAGAAAAACATTTTGAGTTTTCTGAGAGGAGTGCAAATGATACTTGTTTTTAATGTTTATAACATTTTTTTCTTTAAATCTACTTTATTCCCCCATTTGAATGCAGTATTTTTTGTTTTTCATTTGTTTTATTTTTAAAAAATTCAACATTTTAAGAGTCCAATTATTGGCGTTTTCAGACTAATTTAAAAAAAGAAAATCTTTCATAACAGGACAAAGTAAACTTGTTTACAGTGTAGGGTCTGGGCAACAGGAGAAAGTCTTGCAATCATTATGCGTATCCAAGCATATACAGAGAATGTAAAGATGATAAAGTTGGCTTAGTTAAAGCAAGAGACATCCTACTTCTAGAGTATTGTAGCAAAGAAAAGTTGGCCTTAGGTTAAAAAGCTGCTCTACAGAGTTCATCAATGCCCTCAGTTTGCAGAGAGAGCTAAATTATTGCATTATTCTTTGGATTTGCTGAAAACTCAATGTTCTACTTTCATTTGGCAACACTCACCTCCCAGGATATGTGGCTGTTTCCAATTTTCCAGCATCTTCTTCAGTGACAGAGGCAACGGGGTCCTTCAGAATGTTGGGCCAAGAAAATTGGCCACAGCTTTGCAATCCAAAAGAAATGGAAGGTTACTGAATTGATTCCAGCTGTGAAGGACTTTGAGCATCTCCTTTGTTATTTTAATGTCTATGCATTGCATATTTGCATCCAATTGAATAGGCAAATGATTTCAGACTTTCTCTAACAGACTTTAGTAATGTTGTCATATTTATTATTTTGCATTAGAATGATTGGAAAAGTTAAAGGAAAAATTCTCTAGCGAGAAGTGGCTTCTTACAAAATTAAGTCATCTTTGACAGTCTAATATTTAGTAAAGGCATTTATCATATTTGGACCTGAGGTTATTGCCTCAGGTCCAAACACTTATGGCAACAGTTTTCACTTGTAAGAGCTTTATTTCTCCATAGGAGGGATTGGAGGAGTCAGGAGGAAACAAACTAGGAAGCCAAGAAAACAGACCACAAAGACTGAGCTAGTGGTTCCAACTTGAGTGTTCCCTGAGCAGTGAGTTATGAATACATGTTTAGGAGGATCTACTCAAATAAATTTACAAAAGTTACATCCTGCCTTTAGAGATTCACAAGGTTCATTAGCATATTAAAGGCTCTGAAATGACCTCCCTACAATATTGAAATCTCAGTGTTCTGATATTTTTCCTATTTATTTCAAAATGAAACCATTTTTGTAAAAACCCCTTAATATCTTGTGGTGCATAATATTCTGTGCATCTCAATTTGGGAAATGAAAGGTTATGATCATATCTACTGTTTTTCTATTGGAAACATTTTTTCTTCCCACCAATTTTTCCTGCTGGTTTAATGGCAATAGATTTGTACATGTGAAATATTTGTAATGTAATTTATATGAAAATAATGTAATTTTCGTAATACACAAGAAAAAGTGTTTATGCTCCTTTGTAAGGTTTCCTTACAAGTTCTTTTTGTAGCATAATTCTTGTTTATTTGGGTTAATGAGTAAAACACAAGGTAGCTCAGTTTAATTCTGGGATGTTGTATGTTTCCAGTTGAAGTAGGAATTGGATTTGGAGAATATTCATTGCTGCTTTATTATTTTTTTAAATCAAGAACATTTTAGTTCAAAGAATGTCTTACGAACAAATTCTGGCGAAGTAGATGCTGATTATTAAATAACACTCCTGCCACACTAACTTCTATTCTATCCAAAACTATAGGCATTTTTGATTTTCATCTTGGAACTACCCGGGTTGAAAAATTAAATCAGTATGCTAGTTTGATTGTTTAGACAATTGATCACTTCAAGCTTACTGTGGTCAGTGAAAAATGAGAATGAAGGCCTTCCAGGGAGCCAGCTTCTGCCGTATGGCCTTGCAGATGTAAACTTAAATACAGTGACCAGTGTTAGCCCTCAATTCAGGAGCTGAGGTCCTATGAAATATTAACATATAGGGATTGCAGCTATGCCTTGCTATGTGACCATTCATGGAAGCTTCATTTGGAAACACAAACATTAAAAAGCCAACGATGGAATAATATTTTTGTTAAAATAGCACACCGCGCAGAGTTTATATGGCAAAAAGGACTGGAAATTTTATGGTTATAGATTTCGAATTTAATACCCTGGCACAGGTTTAACTTTTTCCTCCTGAACTATTTCTTCTTTCCTATCTGGAGGCATATGTATAGTAAAATTTAAAAAAAGATTAACCTTGTTTTATACTTGAGTAGCCTGTATCTTTGGTTATTTACGGGAATGATTTAAAGCAGGGGTTGGCAAACATTTTCTGTGATGGGCCAGATAGCAAGTACTTTATAGTTTTGGGGCAATGTGGATGGTGTCTGTCACAGCTACTCAACTCTGCCATTTTAGCATAGAAACAGCCACAGACGCCACAGAAACACATGAATGTGGCTCTGTTCCAATAAAACTTTATTTATGAACACTGAAGTTTGAATTTTGAAAGATTTTCACTTGTCTCAAATATTATTCTTTTGATTTTTTTTCCCCAATCACTAAAAATATAAAAATCATTCTTAGTTCCTGAGCCATGCAAAAATAGATGGTGGGTTAGATTGGGTCCACAGGCCGTATTGTGCTGAACCCTGCTCTAAAGTATCTTGTAGACAGTTATTTATATGTTCTGGGAGCCTTTCTGATATTCATTCATAAACCTCTGACCTTAAACCATGACACTAGAATCTGTTCTATGTTGATGCTTAATAAATTCGCTCTTTACTGACTGTCTTTTGGTTGATTAGTGTGAGCAAGTAGGATTACTTAGACCAATAAACCTAGTGTTTTGGAGGGAAAAATATGTTCTTTTTGTAACATATATTATTTGCTACTTGTGCAACTTGGATTCAATTAAATGGTTACAACCTATAATGCATTTGAAATACAACTGGGCAGAGTTTGCTTCCTACTTGGGACATTTATGTAACCGAGGGGCATCTAACAGTTGGAAATGTGGAGCCTCCACCCTGCCCTACTTATTCTACTTTGCAATCTGTTTGAAAGAAAGTGTCAGTGTATTTCTGACTTCTGAGCAAATTCATGAATCGGGATCCAGAGAGCAGGAAAAGAAGTTTGGTCTTGGCACCAGGGATGGGTGTCAGTAAATCCCAGACTTCCTGGGGCACCGTATTTCATAAAAGAAAAATGCTGACAGTGTAACTAGCTGCCATCAGTTGGCCTTGGAGGCTGCTTCTCTGGAGAAGTTCCAGTTCAGTTATATTCTTAAAGGACATGCCAAGCTCCTCGTGTATTAGTAGCAACCATTTGTTGCCAACTATTTGGGATGATGAAGTGCTGGTGAGGCAGTTAAATAATTTTTCATCAGGGGATCCTAAATGATATGTTCTAGAGCTTACCTTCAATCTTCACTAGTATCATGGTGTCAGAGAGCTACAGGTTAAATCGGTGGTTCCCAGATACCCTCTGTGGCCAAGTGTCAACCTATGACACAGTTTTTCTTAGTCTGTGGTAAAAGAGAAAAAATAAGAACAATATAATAAACTTCCAACAAACCTAGTAATTTTTTATGTTGTGTATGTGTGCATGTGTGTGCATTTAGTATTTAAGGATTTGTGGACTTAGAAATTGTTTCCTAGTAAGAATTTAGCTAAGGGACTTGCCTCTCTGATCCCCAGTTTTCTCACATGCGAAATAATAGTATCTGTCTCATATTGTTTTTGTGGGAATAAAAAGTGATTATTGATATGAAGCACTTAGCTAGTGCCTGGCACATAGTAATTGCTCAATAAATGTTAGCTATTATAATTATTATTATCATCATCATTGTCATAATCATAGTTTTGAATGCTTTTATGGCAAATAAAAAATAAAAGCCACCCAATGTCAGTTTCCCTTTTCTCCCCGAGTTTTGTTTTTTTGTGGGGAGAGGAGGGAGGGGAGGATGGAATTTTCTGATCCGTGAAATCCCAATGTATAATTGTAATTTTCAGTAAGTGCTAAGTAGAGAACTCATTTAAGTTACTGAGATGGAAATAAATCAGAAGTGACCTATTTTAATTAGGACAATCATCTGCATTTCAGTGAAAGATGGTAGTGCCTGGGCTCACAGTGTGGCAGCGGAGATGGAAAGCTGAGTGTTTATTCAACATTTATTTTCAATGTAAAATGATTAGGAGCTACTGATAATCTGCATGTGGGATAAGACGAAAAGAACAAAACCAAGGATGAATCCTAGGTTCTTGCTTGAGTAGTCAGGTAAATGGCTGTGACATTTTACTGAAATAGAGAAGAGTGGGTGCTGAGTCATGCATTTGGGGGCATGATCACACGTATAAGTGCCATGATTGTGGGACGTCTAAATGATATCTTCAAGTAGGAGGCTGGAATTGAGTGTCCAGCACTGAGTTGAAAAAATCTGGGCAGAGATATAAAGATGGGGGTTTTAATTCTATGGGAATTGGTAAGTCTGCCTTGGGAGAAAGTGTGGAGACAAAAGAGGAAAGGGACCCCATATTTAGAAGTCAGGCAGAGGAAAGCAATCCAGCTAAGGAAAATGAGAAGGAACAGCCAGTTAGGAAGGAAAAAACATGTGTCCTGAAATTTAAGAGAGATGAGTACTTCGAGAGGTGGGGAGTAGTCACTTGTGTTGAATGCTCCCGTGTGGCTGAGTAGGTGAGAAATGTCTATGGGAGTAGGCAACATAGAGGTTATTTGTGATATCGACAAAAGCAGTTCAATGCGGTTGTGGAGGCATGACCCAGAATATAATTAGTTAAGAGTGGATGGGAGCTGAGATTGTAGTTATAAGAACAGTAGGCAGCTCTTTCAAGAAGTTTGCTCTAAAGGGAAGCAGAGAAATGAACCAAACAGCCGAAGCTGAATATCATGTTAAGGGAGGAAATTTTTTTTTTAAAGAGGACATAATAGAGTATGTATGTGTGGATGGGTATCAACCAACAGATAGGGAAGAAACTATTAAATTAAATGACCAGGAGCCAGGACTGGCTTTGTAGGTGTGGGAAATGAGGACATTTCAAAAGATTAAACACAAAAATAAGATTGCAAGGTTCTAGAGAAGAAAACTATTACATGCAAAGGATCAGGCATCAAAATAGCTCTAGATTTCTCAACAGCAGCATAAAAAGCTAGAAAATAAGAAGAGCAGTGCCTTCAAATTCTGAAAGAAGATAATTTCCAATTTGGAGTTCAATACTCAGCCCAACTATCAGTCAAGTATGAGTAGGGTAAAAATATTCTTTATATATACAACATTTCAAAAATTTTTCTCCTATGTAATTCTTCTAACAAAGCTGTTGTAGAATATGCTTCACTAAAACAAAGGAGTAAAACAAGGAAAAGGGAGACATTGCATGCAATAGCCAGAAATCCGTCCTTAAAGAGGAGGGAAGGAAATCCCAGGAAGACAGATGTGCAGCAATAGAGAAAAACAGTCCAGACTGGATTGCGTCAAAGGGCTTGGAGAGACATCTTCAAGAAGATGGTAGTGGGACTCATACACCTGAACATGATGAAAGGGAATTAGGCAACAAGCAAACAGTTTGGGATTGCATTAGAAAAGAGATGTAGAAAAGTAAGCACATGTGTAAACAACATAATTATTAACCCCAGGGAAAACAAAAAATTGTGCAAGAGAAGAGAATTAATCATAGTTGAGCATGTAATTACGTACTCATAATCATGGAAATACTGAATCTTGATCTAATCAAAAGTATTATGTTATTAAATATGAAATGTCTCATTTCCTGAAGTACTAAGTTTGACAGTTGATATCTCTGACATTTCACTTTGACGCTTCTAGTTTTATTTTTATTGTGAAGTTACATCCTCAGTCTTTCAAATGCACATTTGTGATTATCTTTCACGTATTTTAGAGCAATTTTTGTGAAGCCATGGATAAGTCAAAAATTCGTATTATTTTCAAATATGAGTTCTGTCGTGGAACCAATAAAGTGCAGACAGCTCAAAATATCAACAAAGTGTTTGGAAAGGATGTGGCTAATGAACTCATGGTACAAGGATGGTTTGAGAAGTTCTGTTCTAGTGATTTCAATCTTGAAAATGAGCCACGTGGGCAACCTGAGACCAAGGTGGGTAGTGATGAGCTGAAAGCTGTAGTGGAAGCCAATCCATCTCAACCTATGCGTGAATTAGCAGCAAGGTTTGATGTTACTATTCCAACAATATTGGACCATTTGAAACAAATGGACTAGGTAAAGAAGCTGAATAGATGGGGTTCTGCATGAATTAAATGAGCATCCAAACAGAAATCATCTCAAAGCTTGCCTTTCTTTGCTGTCATGACATAAAGGTGAACCATTTCTATACCATATTGTTACATGTGATGAAAATGGATTCTTTTGACAATCACAAGCATTTGGCACAATGGTTGGATAAAGATGAAGTGCTGAAACACAGTCCCAAACCGAACATTCATGAAAAAAAGCTAATGGTGTGTGTTTGGTGGTCCAGTGCTGGTATTATCTACTACAGCATCATGAAACCTGGTTAACTGATTACAGCGATATCTACTGCAACCAGTTGAATGAAATGATGAGGATGCTTGCCCTGCAGCCACTGAGGTCGGTCAATAGAGATAGGCCAATCCTCTTGCAAGACAACACTGGACTACATGTCACACAAACAATGCTGCTCAAACTACAGAGGATGAGCTTCGAAACTCTCATCCACCAGACCTTGCACTAACTGACTACCACTTTTCTCAGGCTTTGAACCACTTCTTCAGTCTAACGCGCTCCCAACTGAGCTATTTCGGCTCTGCTGAACCACTTCTTGTAAGGAAAAATATTCAATTCTCAGCAAGCTGTAGAAAATGCCTTTCGCGATTTCATCACCACTCACTCTCCAGCCTTCTTTGCTGCTGGCATAAACAACTACCATTAAGATGGCAAAACTGTGTCAGTAGTTTAGGCGATACTTTGATTAATTGCACTGCTTCGATTAATTGTACTGCTTCTTGTTTGAGATATAATAAACTATGCTTTTGATTCGAACCTAATATTGTGCCAGACACAACTATATTGGAAAGATGGTGGCATATTGGGATAAAGCCAAAGAGCAGAAATATGAAGAGCAGAAATCAGCATCTGCTATCTTGGAAATTCAATAACTAATGCCTAAAACCGAAAAGAAAGGACAATAAAGGTATACTCCTTAGAGATATGGCGGAGACTACCAAATTTATTAGCTAAAAGAGGTTGCTTCTTGGCTGGGAGAGATTGGAAGGAATGTAAGCAGATCATAGTACTGTCCTTTTATCCTTTTTTATAACAACTAGTTCCTTTTGGAACTAGTTGAATTTTTAAACTGCATATAAATATAGATAGATATAGATACATAACCTGGAAAAAATAAAAACATTATAAAGACAAACTAGGTCAAAATATGGATTGCGGTTATCTTTAGATGGTTTTGTTTTTCTACTTCATTGTATTTTTTTATACCAAAAACATATTAGTTTTATATAAAAAAAAAACCCCTTCATTGTAAACAAGAAATTGAAGCTCAGAAAGGTCAGATAAATTTCCCAGTTTCTTATATCTTGTAAGTGGTGAAGCTAGGATTTCAGTGCACCTCTCTCTGACTCAAATCATTTTTATCTTTCATGAAAGCATTCAATCTTTGTTAAAATGCAAGAGGCAAAATTGTCATGCCTCGCCACTCTCTCCCATCTCTGAAGGTTCATGCTGCCTCTGTACACCACACAAAGTAACACTTGATTTTCATTGATCTAACTGTGCACTTATTTGTCTATTTATGTTTTTATATTCATCTAATTCCAGAAAGATGAGAGACTAGATTCCAAAGATCTATACACTATAGCAAAATAAAATAAAATAATAAAAATGAGGCAAGGGCTATTTGATTTTTTGTGTCCTTGGACTGCCGAATGAATCACACTCAGTCCTCTTTCTCTCCTTGGAGTGTAAGTTTTCTAGGGATGTGGCTGAGTCCCAAGCTTCTTTTGTTTTTCCATCAGTGCCTAGGAGAGCCCTGTGCATACAGGTGCTCAATGAATGTTTGCTGATCCGACTTGACAGCAAAGCTGTGGCTTCTGGGGAAGTGGTTTCAGCCTCTTCCTTATTTTGCTGCCACTGTCTTAAAAGGGGATATAAGTGAGCCTTTCTTTGTAACTAACTCCATTCGGAAATGCGAGATGACAGACAAAATATTCATCTAATTTATGGAAAACTGTAAAATCCCCCAAAGAACTATCTTTTAAACCAGTGCTTAAATTTCATCTGTCCTTTTCCTCCTTTCTTTGGCAAATTATGCAATGTTCATTCTTAAAATTGGGCAAAGTGCCACGCAGGACTTAGAAGAGGTTCTGTCTTCGTTCTGAGCAGGTCTATGGCAGACTGTAATTTAATGCGGGTACCTTTCTGTTGCCATAGTGAGATACGTTTACTTCTGTGCAAAGATCATGCAGCCCTGACAAAGCGAATACCCTCTGACTCCCACAGCTAATTATCCTTCTGTTGCTGAAGGGTTTTCATTCATGTCCTCACTTAGGAGAGTTGGTGGTGATGAAGTAGATGGGGTCCAGCACTTCAATGGCAGTTCAACACTTCCGCGCTTAAAGAATGTTAATCCTTGAGGTTTTAAGACATCACTTCAAAGTCTGCAGAGAAACCTGCAGTTTTAATATGAGAACAACATTCAGGTGAAGACTTCACTGTTTAGCTCATTAAGTCTTTTGATAACAGGATGCTGGTAAGTCTTTCATTAGGAGGTACATATTGCAAATGACAATGTACTAGGAAATCAACATGAAGGAAAATATCTTCTTTAAAATTTTTTCTCTAAAGCCATCAATACTCTGTAAAATTTTGGTGCTGGTACTTCATTCCCTCCTACCCTAATTAATGAGTGTCTATGATGTACTTGCTACATGCCCAGAATGACTCTAGGTGATCCGGATATGGGGATGAACAAGACAGACTCAGTGTTGCCTTCATGGAGTCTGTATTCTTGGCTCTCTGTCCTGTGCGAAGTCCCAACATCATTGTGCCTAAAATTTTTGGCAAGGGAGGCAAAATTCTGGCCTGATGCCAAGGTAGCTCATCTAGTTACAACAGCAATAACAAAAACAGCAGTGACAATAATACATTTATTGAGTTCCTACTTCTCTGCCAAAGATACTTGATAAGCACCTTTGATATGGCTGGTTTCACCCAGTCCTCATAATAACCTCAGAAGCTATACTATATCTGATCAAAATTTTACAGAGCAGGAAATTGAAACTCAGATTAAATAATTAAAGTTCATAGCTAGTAAGTAGTATAGCCAAAACTGAAACCCAGAGTTTCATACTCAGGACCACCATAATGTATTCCGAAACTTCTAGAACTCATAATAATCTTAAAATCATGGAACTTAGAGCCACACAAAGTTGGGTTCAAGTCCAAGCCTCATCTCTGGGGGATTTAACTTTTCTGGGTCTATGTAACTTATCTAAAAAATAGCAACAATATTATTACCACCTCATATGGGGTCCGGTAAAGATTAAATAAGGTAATGTATATTGAGTTGCCTGGATAGTGACGAAATTTTGAATGTGGCTTTGCAAAAACGGTCAACAAGTTGTCCCCATAGTTGGTCTTACTTTCCATGTTACTCTAATATAAATATGAGCTTGCCAGTGAGCCAAGTGTGATTTTAGTATTTAAAATATTTTTTTTCCCACATAGTAGTCCCTAAATGCAATTCATGAGGCGCACTGGGTACTCATGCATGGGAAATAGAACTATGTTGGACTTTTTGAAAGACTCCCTTGGTTTTTAAATGGGTTCCTTCCTAGAGAATTTTCATGTGTAGTTTTGACTGAACAAGGTTTTGCCTCACTTTCTGCCTTTAGAATCTAACCGCAATATTAATGAGTCACTAGTTATAACCAGGGCAAATTATTTAATATCTCTGAGTACCCTTATCCATATACACTATAAGGTTGTTGTGAGGATAAAAGGTGACATAAAAACCCTCCACCATAAACAGATCCCTCATGCATATGGAATTCCTGTGCCTGGTTGATTAGTGGATGAATGTGCACCCACCCAAAAGAAAAACTGTAAAATAAATCCTTTTAAGATATTTAATTTTAAAAATATTTCAGGTGATATCATGACATTAGAATGCATTCAACTTTGCCGGTTCACCTAATATACCTCCAGGCAATCTTTAGGATTCTGCATTGACAGGACGGATGCTAGGACTAGGATGAAAAGACCCATGAGAAGCAGGACTACGGGCACCGAGCAAGGCATCCCAGGCTAGGCCTCCATTGCCTCGGCCCCGCCGGTCAGCGTGCATGAGAATCAGCCCCTGCCTCTGCCCCAATGAGACCCCTGCCTCCGCCCCAATGAGACCCCTGCCTCCAAGGCCCCACAAAGACCCAGTGCCTCCAGAAGCCTCGTCTGTCTTGGTACTCAGAGCTTCTCCATGAACCAAAAGGAAAGTTTTGGAATGTGATACAAGGATGAGACACAAGCAGTAAACACAACAAAGGTTAACTTTGCTTTAGAGATTAGAGGAAACACTGCAAGAACACCCCACCGTAGGCTATGGAAACCCCAAGTTTGTTGGAATGACTCTGATGGCTGCTGTTTTCCTCCTTGTTGCCTGATAATCCCCAGGTGCGATGAGGACAGCTTAAAGTGGCATTTGCTGGAAGCTCTGAACTAGGATACTCCTGAAGAAGAAATAGTAGT
This sequence comes from Lepilemur ruficaudatus, assembly GCA_963574885.1. Taxonomy (NCBI): domain Eukaryota; kingdom Metazoa; phylum Chordata; class Mammalia; order Primates; family Lepilemuridae; genus Lepilemur; species Lepilemur ruficaudatus. The sequence continues at coordinate 223 of CAUYRT010034352.1, read as the reverse complement.
ACTAGTAAAGGTAGTTAATTCCAGGTAGTATTATACATACATAACCCATTTCACCTTCCTATAAACCCTATGAGGTATATATTATTGTCATTCCCATTTTATAGATGCAGAAATAGAAGCATAGAAGTAAATTGCTAAGATTATGCAACTATTAATTCTTGGAGCTGGGAGTTGAACTCAGGTTGTCTGTCTCCAGAGACCATGCTCTTTTTTTTTTCTGAGA